>JASDQU010290658.1:0-14439 GCA_032191745.1 Picea mariana | reverse complement strand
CAATTTACTATTTTTAGCAAGTTTTAACTTCCGGGGCCATTTTGAGGGCCCAAATGAAGGTTTTTCGAGATAGAGGTTCTCAATGATAGCCAAAGGCATGATTGAGCCCCCAAAATGAATCTCCTCGACGATACCTTTCCAAAGATCTATCACATGCCTAAAACGGAGATTGTATGCAAAAGTTACGACCCCGGGAAGTTGATGTACTCACTTACCCAAATGGGGCCCACATGACTTTTGGCGCTTCATCTCCTCGGGTTAGGTTTTTGGATGTTTAGGACTTTTGGCATTCCCGTTTATTGTAAAAGGGCCTTCAGAGCCTCATTGTAATCATCTTCTTGCCAATGCGAGTAGCTGTCACATCTCTTCTCAGAGATAAGCTGCCACCATTCTAGCGAGTCTTTCACTCTGTATTTTTACAGTCTCTGTACATTTTTCTTATTAATAGAAATCGTGTATTACTGTATATCTTTGTTTATGGTTGCATATCTGATACATTTATGTTATATTATTGAATATCTTCAATATCTCTGTGCATTTCTTTATTATATATCCGCTCTCATTTCGTGCCAAAAATAATCCAGATCAGATTTTGAAATTCAAATATTCACTAAATCATTGTCTTTTAACTAACAACACAAATGTCATCAAGTGATTCAAATTCTTATAGATAAATCTGAAACACACTATAGTTATCAACACAGATGTTATCAAGTAATTTAAATTCTTAGAACTAAATGTCAAACATAGTATAATTTTCAGTTGAATGAGTTCCATAGTTTAATTTGAGTTACATTAAGAAATGCAAGTAGAAAAAACTTGTATAACAACTTGTTCATCTTCCTGATGATCATTATTATGTGGGAATTCTAGAGGACATTGATGTTATTACTAAGTTGTGATTGGACATTGATGTTATTACTAAGTTGTTATTGGAGAAAGATGACCCTCGAGTCATTTCTTTGATGGGCATGGGAGGCATGGCAAGACTTGTCAGCTCCAACATGTTTGGAAGAACGAAGAGATTCAAACAACTTCCAAGCATCATGTTCGGGTGCAATTATCCAAGAAAATCAATATTGAAATATGCTTCAAAACAATACTAACCAGATAAAACTCAGAAGAAATCATTGGAATACCAACATCATTAGATGAGTCTTGCTTGGATTGATCATGAAAAAATTAAGAAAAACCAATGTCATACATAACAACATCATTAGACCACCCTGGGATGGATCGGTCACAATTATAAAGTAGCAAGAGGTCCACAGTTTTATAAGAGAGTTGAGTTGTTTGGATATTTCATAGTATGGTTGAATAGCTTCTCATTATATTAGGCATTATATTTCATTAGAAACGCACAAGGATCCCAACCTATTTGCCTATTTTGGCTATAGTGTTTTTCTATTTTCTCTCTTTCGAGAAGATTAAAGTTAAACAAGATTCTCATCAATCCACTATGTAATTTATATATGAGGTTCAAGTAATAACTTTTACTTAATGTTTAGGGTTTTCAAAATTTTATTTGTGAATGAAAGTAAAATACAATTATTTTAAAAATTGGGAATTTAAATGGAGTTATGTTTATTTTTTCTGTTTTATAATATTTATGTTGAAATCACACTAATAAAATCATTATAATAAATTAAAATAATGTTTATTTTCAATTTTCTTTATATCATAAATTTTATAAATTTATTTATTCAACAAATATTAAAATTATTTTATAAACTAATTTCATTATCATTTTACAGTCAAATATTCAAATATAATATAGATAACAAATTAAAAGTAATAACAAAACACACACACACACATATATATATAAATCTATACAACTTAAACATACACCACTTATTTTGATCAATGTGAAAACATGTGAAAAGGGCAATTTAAAGTTCTGAGACATGCATAACTCCTGCTTAAGCTTAAACAACAATGTGAACACAATTTTTTACTAGTCGTTGAGGGCACTATGAACTCTATCATTTTAGGAAGATTATTGAACTAATTGGAGTGGAAGATTTACATCCATGTCAAAATGCAAATCCATGCAAATCCCATGACTTCGTTCCATTCAAACATTCAAGCCTAAAATAGTCTATTCATTGAAACCAAATAAGCATCAAACAAGGTTACACTCCAAATCCTCTTTTATTCAACCTTGACAAATAATTTTGGAAGAAGAGAAACATTTCAAAGGAGGGATGAAATTTGATTCTTTTGCATTCGCGAAGACTATGAAATCCACCATAGGGCACGAAAAGTTGTAGAAAGAATTTACTTCAGCGTATATCTAGTTGCTTCATGAACCTAATAGACAAGATGATGATGTAATGACCATGCTAATTAGCTCTAATATAAACTTGTTTAATATGATCAAGAATTTACTTCAGCATATATCTAGCTGCTTCATGAACCTAATAGACAAGATGATGATGTAACGACCATGCTAATTAGCTCTAATATAAACTTGTTTAATATGATCAAAATTTAATGCTATGCCATAAATTTGAATAATTTTCATTCCTGTAAAATTTGAAATCATTTTCTTGTTACCATATGCTAAATGCTACATGCAAAAATTTCTAAAATAATAGTCCAAATTTTCTCCACGTGTATTACACATCCACTACTCGATGTTTGAAAAAAAGACATTTGAACCTGTACAATTTCAGGTCGTTTCCTCTTCTAGTGAACTTTCATCATTTCCATGCTCATTACACACACATATTTGTAATAGTTTGTGTTTATATTTTGATTTGTGAAGGGTTCAATATGGTATCCATCGCAGTAAAAATGCTAATGTTTTGTTCAAGCTCTCACCACAACACACAGAACAAGATCTCGTCATCTTCCTCATTAGGGAAGCCCACAATGCCAATGATCTCTCCTCAACATGTTGATGTTAATCCCAAACCCACTGCATACAAGGGACTCCAAGTCAATAGAAATTCCCAAGGGCTTACGAAGATCGATGGCACCATGGTGAACAGAACAAAAATGGATAGCATGAAGCATAACATTAGCCTAAACGAATCATCTAAGGAAGAAATCACTGCTAAGATAAATATCAATCAACTTCCATATTATAGTATGCTTCTTGCAATTGTTGCTATCGTTATTCTGGTAGGTGAGAAGTAGTAGACCAATTTTGATTGGAAGCCAAGGAAAACAAAGAGGTTTGGTGACATTTTCAGGCTGGGAGGGTTTGTGGAAGACTGTTTGGTTTTCAAGCAGAATTTCACCATAACATCTTATTTAATTGGTGTAGAAAAAACGAATTCAATTGAAACCTTGATGAACCACCTTCAAGTAAGTGGAGAATTTGTCATCAATGACATATGAAGTTGGTTCTAAGTATCTTATATGAGCTTTAATATGTCTTCCAAGGACTAGAAAGGTTGATGATATGACTTTTAAGCACTTTATGAGGGCTTAAGAACCAAAGAATATGTGGTTGTGTATGTTTCTCTGAAGATTTTTTTTCTTAGAATTGTAGCATTGTTTTCCAATAGAAAATTAGTATTCGAATTTTATAAATAAAAAAGTTATTTTTATTTTTCTAAAAATTAAAATTAACAAAAAAATTCAAACTTTACAAAATAATATGCAAATAAAAAATAATATAATAGTCAAAGTTATTTGACTCCAAATCAATTACAATATAACTTGTCGATAATTCAGAACTTACTAAGAAACTGACATCCAACTTGTTCGACAAAGATATACTCTTCTCAAAGACACAAGTTTGGGATATGAATTGAATAATTTATTGATCCCAAAGCAAGTGGGAGAAACAAAATTAGAAGTTTTCTATGCAAAAAAATACCTCATAATCATTCATAGAAAATTTCAAGGTGTGGGGGTTTGTCTAGAAAGGTTGCCATTCATTTTGTTTGAAAAAGGATTAAAATAACCTTTACAAACTAAATGTTCTTAGAACCTATATGGAAAACTTTAATCTGTTACTTTCCCCTAAGTATATCGATAAATTTGGCATAAATATCAACTTTGGAAAATTTTGAAGTTACCTTGTCCATGAACAACACTATTTCATTGCTATCACTGCAATCGCTTTAGGAATCAATGTTGGATTCCTTGATTTCATAATCGCTTGAATCACTCTTTTCTCGAGTCATGGGTTATCAAATAAAATTGTTTAAACTTTAAATCCAAAAGAAAAATAAATTTTGAAGAAAAAAAAAGATGTGGATCAAACTCTCCTACAAAATTTCTCAATGAAAGATGAAATATGCAATAATTTTTTTACTATGTAGATAAACAAAACATGTTTTATAGTTAAAACAAAAAATTGATACATACATTTATTTTGCAAAGAAATAGAACAAATTTTGGGTTGGACTTTGAATCCTAGGTAAAATAATGGATAAATTTGTAGGGAAAATATAATTACCTTAAGTATTCGTAGGATTTGGTGGTATACAATTGAAGAGCAGAGAGATATGGAATGTAGTACTGAAATAAATGGAACGTAGTATTGAATTACTATTTCTTCATTTCTATTCAATGAAATTGGCACACCAATCCCCTAGGCGTTGGGGTTCGTCATAGACATCCCTGAGGTCTCCCAAGATAAAATATTCCACAATTTCTACATCCAAATCTCACCAATGATAATTTTGGTCCATGTCTCAAATGCACGTGTACAAGTTCAGAAAAGGTTTCATTAAATTATACTTTTAATTTTTTTTTTTTTAATTTATTGAAATTCCTAAATAGGAAGAAAAGCTTGCCTAAACTCAAAACTTTAACAAAAAGTACTTACTTAACGCGGGATGCTCTTCAGTAGTCGATGCAAAATAAGCAAGAGAACGTGAAATACATTGAGGCTTTCGCTGTATTTTGGAAGCATCCAATATTTTCAAGCAACTTTTCGAGAATTTGTATTTCAAATGTCATTTATTTAATTTCAATGATATTTAACTGTATTTCATATAATTCTCATATAAATCAATACATGGTAGGCCATTGTTCGGGAAGACAGGAAGATGCAAATACCACACAGATTGGTATCGAAACATTGAGGCATTTTCAACAAGACTAACAAAGTGTATGCAAAGCTTCCTTTTCAATATTGAAGATTTTTGAAATCTTACGAAGATATCTGGTTGAAATGTCAGGGTTAAAACCTTTGGAGAGAATTCATTGTTGCCGGATTAAGAGAAAGCCATATATATTTTTGTTGTGAGGGGGGAATCAATTTAGGAAAATATGTATCATTTCAAAATGGTCCACATCAAACCTAACAAAGTGAAAAGTCTATAGAATTTGAAGACGGCTCTACATTAGCCTAGCAAAGTTCAAAAATATGTACAATTAGAAGAGGAACAAACATAAAAACTAGACAAAGTGCACATTGTAGGGGATTTTTTTATGTACTTGAGCCTTCAATTAGTTCTTAGAATTCAGTGCTTGGAATCTACATCTTGAAATTCTTATGAACAAAAGACAATAAAATTTTGAGAAAGGATTTTGAGCGGACTTCAAAAACAGAATTCCAAAACTTCAAAACAAGTCCAAGTACTTGAGGTTTAGAAACATAATGCTTGGCAATTCTCAAGGTTGGAATTTGTATCAAAATACAACAAAACACCTTTGAATGAGAAACACGAATGGAGAATTTGGGAGCTAAATGATGTATCAAACTTCAAGAATGGAACTTCAAACAAGAACGTAGAATTTGAATAAGTTCAACGTTCTTGGTCTTTAGCTCTTGGGATCGTGTTCTTGGGTTTTCAAAGCCACAAGAACATTGGGTTTTTAAGAAGGAAAATGTTTCTAGTGTATGTTAGTTTGAGACTTGGCTCTCTGGTTTTCCAAATATTCAATGACCAATAAAACTCTGAGAAGGGATTTCTGAGTAACAATAAAGGTTCTAAAATAAAGGTTCTAAGTCCCCGGAGTTCGAAATTTATGAGAACAACGGGTAGCCCATCACTTTGAATAAAAACTTTGGGAAATTACTAAAGATAGAATTTCTTTTAGTATCAAGACTTTGAATAAGCTTAGAGCGTACTCACACCGATGGAAGCCTACAACACTTTTCACTGACAAAGATAGAGTTCCACAATTTGACGAGAAAAATGGTAGACGTGAAAAAATTAACAGGGACACATAGAATTACCCAAGCTTGTTACAATTGTAATCAACAACGAAACTTTTATCGTGACTTCTTGAATCCTTGTACAACCTGCACATAATGTAGAGCATTGGATCATGTGATAGAAGACTATCCTCAACTACTTACGAAGTGAAGGAAAGAGGGAATCATAACCATAATCCAAATTAGAATGTACAAAAGATATTAGCCAAGAAACACAATGAAGGACCTAGAATAGAAGTTGTTACATGCAGAGGAACTAGAACATGTGTTAATGCGACAAATGAAGGAAGACAAGTTGAGCAATGGGTGAAGAAATCAAATGAACCTATGCCAACGTTTGATCCCCAACAAGAAAAGGAGACGTATCAGAGGGAAACAAAAGAGATACTAGGACTAGAGTGGGTGGCATCAACGTCATTTGCACCTCCTGTCTGTGATCATACCATACCAGAAAAGTCACTTGAGAAGGTAAGAAATATAAGATGTTTTCTGAGAATTTGTGTGGAATTGATGAAATATAAAATTGAATTGAATTCATTATGTGACATTATTCGTCATTGTGCACAAGAAAGGGAAATTCCTATCGCACAAAGGGTAGTGAATCAAGTACTGCATAAAAAGAGGACCAACGAAGAGTTCAGATTAAGTGCACAGATACGATGTGAATAATGTTATCTTAGACTTGGGTTCTGATGTAAATGTGTTACCAACACAGACCTGGGAAATGATGGGGAAAGCCAATTTGATTTGGTCTCCTATTCATTTAAGGTTGGCAATCCAACACAAGATAGTACCAATTGGTCGATTGACATGAGTACCTATGAATATAGATGGGGTGTATAGTGTAGCATATTTTTAATTCATTGAGATTATGGATGATAGTTATCCATATCCAACACTTATGGGACTTGAATGGGCCTTTGATAATTGAGAAATTATTAATATGAAGAAGAGGGAAATGATATTTGAGGTAAGATACTTGAAGGTTACCACACCATTGGATCCGACAGAAGGGAAGAGGTACATAGAACCAATAAGAGGGGGAAAAATTGACAATTTGTATAACATGATTGCATGAATGGATGACTATGTTAACCATACTCTAGATGGTGCACTAAGTTGGAGAAGCATTAGATCGTGCACGTCATATTCAGAGGAAGGTCTAGAATATTGGAAGCATAGGATGCATGAATTATCAACTAGATGATGTTCCCGCGTAACTCGATCATTGCACTAGATTGGAATGAAATTATGTGATCCACCCAAGTATGATGGATTTATTGATATCAACCCTTTTATAGAGGCATTTAAGTTGAAAATACTTGAACAACAAAGAATGTTGGCATTATATGTGGTCTTGAATGCTACTCCAACCAAATGGTGGGCTGCACACAGAAAATGAATGTAAGATTGGTCATAGTGTAAAATACTAATGCAAGTTAGGTTTGATATTGAGGTTGAGTATATTGCGTAGAAGTATATATGAGTAAGTGACCGAATAGATCATGTTGAGCAGTGCAGAACCATATGGATTTTGGTACTGAATAAGGAACGAACACAAACATTTATACATACATTGGATATGATTCTTAAGAACTGGTACCTGGAACTAGAAATGCACAGAGAAACAACAAACTAGAATGAGCTAACTTAGAAACAAAAAACTAGGATGAGATAACTTAGAGGTTCAAGGTAACGTTTACATTTGAACATGAATCTCCATTAGTAGATACAGCCTTATAGGTCATTAGAAAAAAGATTTTTTCAGAAGAAGAAGGGTCGATGGAGGTAGTATATGTGTGTAGTGTGCACATAGCTTCTATGATTGTTTACAACTTATTAGAATGTTACAATGTTGCTAAAAAATAAAACGATGAGGAAAATCCAAGGAATGTGCAAGTACCTGAAACTGAGGGGAAGCGCACAATAGAAGGATCAAAGATTGAATCTGTTGTGTACGTACAACCAATAAAGACACATAAGGTGAATAATGGGACAACAAAAAACCCAAAGTTTACACAGATAGGAGAATCTTAGAATGATGAAACATTGGAGAATATAGCTGGTGAGTTATGGAGAGATGATTGGGAGTTAAGGGTTCCTGCAGTATTATGGACATACACGACTACGAGCAAAAAGTTGATAGGATAAACACCTTTTAGGTTGGTATATGGCCAAGAACTAGTGATGTCAACGGAGTTTATTTTTCCTAGTCTACGCGTTGCAACAATTACTAGTCTTTCATATTCTGGCAAAGTAGAGGAGATATTTTCATAGTTGGTACAACTTGAGGAAGATCATTTTGTCACAGGGTTTCATAAACAAGTTCAAAAGGAGAGAGAGAAGGCATGGCATGTGTCAATGCTGAGTAAATTGTTGGGCTAAAGAAACAATCTACAAAGGTAACCTACAAACCAAATTTAAGACTGAAAAATAGCCTTTCTAATCTAGAGAGGGCTCTCTCTCAGACTTGATCTTTGACAGACAGGTTTCTTTAAATGATAGCTAGATTTATAACTTTAAGGTCATTTTTCAAGGTCCGCTGACAAAAGTTAGTGCTTCTAGGGCTATGGAGTCAACCTCTAAAAATAAAGAAAACAATTCTTGGTAGATAGAATTCCTCATAGGAACAAAGGCTAAGTAAGGTGATGAAATTTATTGTTTAGTTTGGTCTTGTAAGGTGAAAGAACAAAAGAAACATACAACATAATCAGAGCACCACAATGGAAGAATTCTAAACTTAGCTGAGAAGATAGATAGAATTTAAATCGGTTCAGTCTAGAGCACCATTAGATGAATTCTGGACTTTTAAATTTACCAATTTTAAAGAGAATAAAAGTGAAAATGAATATGATTACATGGGAAATACATATAAAGAAAGGTACAAGCTTCAGATCACCACCATTAGAATAATTTTCTTAAGGAATTCATGACTTTTGAATTTGTATTTCTTTAGATTTAGAAATTACATTATGGATCAAAATGTCTATACTTCTGCCTGTGCGCCCCCTTTTACATCAAAATAGTCCGTATATATAGAAAATAAAGCTACACTTTAGCTGCTAGGAGTTGAACCACTATCTCCTAGAGTTACGGATATGAATGTTTTGGCAATCATAACCTGATCTAAGATGTTATTTACAATCATAAATTCTTTAGAAAATCACAACCATACGGTTGGGATGAATTATCATGTGTATCGTTGGACAACATTGTCACTGTTGCGTAGTAAATTCTAGTTTTTGTTGTGCAAATGTTGGCTGCCAAATCTGTGCAGCGATTTCGAACGACGAATCTTCATGTTGAGGTTGCGCGCGTGAATCCAGTTGGCAGCAAAGGATGGGATCATTCAGTTTGTCTGTAGCTTACTTGTCCAAACTCACTTACAGTCATAAGGCCCTATTTGTCCTTCTTAATGACAAATTTTGTCTCTTCAAACTCCTTACCTATCTCAACAAGGCCACATTTCTTTTCAATTTTGATTGAGTGCCAGAGAGAGTTGCACATGCATCGTCAACAGTTGGTCTGCATTCCTTGAAATGTTCCATGATTCTTTCCTCTGATATCATTTTTTCCTCCCTTAGTTCAATGATCACATCTTGAGCCTCTCTTAGCTTCTTTTTCATCCAATTTATATTATTTTGTCCTCATGTTGGTGAGGTAGGAGATCTATGACCTGCTTGACTCTGTGATGCTGGTGTTTCAAGAATTCTTTCTGCTAGCTACCTCCTCAATTCTCTGTTCTCTTGATAGAATTGGGCTATGACATGCTGAGCTTTCTTTAGTTGTTGTTTCACCTCCTTAATATCTGCATCTTCCTCACCTAGTTCCACTTTTTTTTCATCAATACCCTAGTTTGCTCATTCAATAAGCCCTGGTTGAATTGTGGGTATGGGAAATCTCTTGGTATAGGACCTGGTGCATGGTTTACTGGGAGCTTGGGTCTCCTCAGTTTCATCATTAAATATTAGTTTTCTTATCTTATAGGATGTTGGCAGACGTAGTGATGCATCTTCAATTTCTTTTCCTTCTCTTCTTTCAACAACATCTCCTCCTCTCACCTCTGAACTATGAAGTGTTAATTTATCAGCAGATAAGGGAATATCTCCTTTAGGGTCTCTGGGAATGTTTGTTGAAATCAGGAAGGAATTCCAATCCTTATTCAAATTTCCCAGTTGCTCAACTGCCAACATCTTTATCAAGGAAAAATGGAATAAGTTGTTCTCTAGCTGGTCATCTTTGGCTTGGACATTGTTTGCCATCTTTCCCAGGCTTCGACATAGGAAGAAAGGTAAGTTTAAAGGACTTCTCATTGTGAAATGCATCAGTATTCTGATGTGATATTGATGCACCTTGTCGAATCTTCCCTCATAGGTGAATTACTTCCTCATTATATTCAAAAGTTTCTCAAAAGGTTCCAGAAGATACTCATTGGGAATGTTGGCTCCAATTTTTTGATTTCTATATTCAGGCTTGATGAAATCAATATAACATGAAATATCTAATGGCATACCTTTAAACCATTTTTCTCCATCCATAGGGATCTCCATCGCAACTGATATAGTTTCCTTCGTTTCTTGAAAAGTGATCCCTGCAATAGCTGCACAGACACAAGTAAAATTAAGGGCGATCTGCTTAATTAGCTACGCATTATATCCTTGAATATTTTCACAGAAACGTATGCATCTAGCTTGTTCAAAGGAAACTCTGATCGTCAGGTTTGCACTTATTAACTTTAAATCATGTGGTTCAAACGTCACAACCTTCCCGCTTCTTGCATTCTTTATTTTACTTTGAGGAGTTGCCATGATGTTGGTATATGTCAATTTCAGGCGTGAGACAATAGATTGTAATAGCCTCTTTGCGAAGCAAATACAAATAGTAACTTTTGCATGATGCACAGGAAAAATATAGCAGCAAGGAACTTTGCACAGCAAAGAAATCAGTGGCAGAAGATTCAGCACAATGGAAAACTTGGCGCAACAACAAACAACAACGAAAAACTTTGGCATAGCGTAAATCTCGTCACAACAACAAACAATGGCACAAACTTGGCACAATGACAAACAATGAGAGAAAACTTGGAGCAAGAGTAGGTAATAAAAATTTAGCTCATAATAAAGAAGGATGACTGTGTGAAATACAAACTCATTCCAGAAGCTAATTTGCAATGGGCTCCAAGGAAAACTCTTGAACAATGACTGAAAGCGATGAAGGATATGCAATAAAATCAGAATAGTAGATTTACGTAGTGATTGACAACAGATAGTATTTACATAGAAAAGGGATTCAGAGATTACTTTAAAAAATATGGACGACGCACAAGTTTTGAAAGTGATGCAGAAACATAAAGGGTGACCAATATTTATGCTTTAACAGATAAGGAAGCAAATTATGAAAAGGGACAGAAAATCCATGGCGACGAGATGTTTTAAGGCAGGTTAAAGATTTGCACAGTGAACTCATGCAGCAGGTACTCCTTTGAAGTGTGCAATGGTAAAAATGATATGGAGTGCTATGATTGTTCACTTTTATGACTTCATGATTAGGTAATGATGACCCATAATATATTTTGACATGACTTTTATCCTAACCACTTGATTCAACCTTGGTACCTAAATTCCACTTTTTCGACATGACTCGAGAATTAGGAAAGTAGACCTTTACAATTTAAACATGATGAACCTTACACCCTTTTACCAATTATGGCCAAACACCTTACGTGACATTTCAAACCATTCTTTAGTTGGTCATTGACCTCATAAAATTTGACACACTAACTACGACTTATTCAGGAAAGTTTTGATTTTTATAAAGATCGATACATGACTCTGAATTTTTTTGGACAAACCTCTAACTCTAACTACAAAAAACATGGTGCTAACAACATGATATACACATTAAACATAAAAAGTTTCAAGTGGGAGACTTAGTATTATTCTACGATAATAAGTCCATGAAGAATCCAAGAAATTTTTGAATGCATTGGTTAGGACCCTATGTTATTAAGCATGTGACAGAGGCATGTGTTGTGCAGTTGGAAACACTAAATGGACAATTCCTTAAAGGAATGGTGAGAGGAAGTCGGATGAAACTCTATATAAACGACCGACCGGCTGCGCATTAATCTGAACTCTGCAAGAAAACATGTATCATAGTACATGTACTATAGTACGAAGGTAAAATACAGAAAAACAAACAAAAAGTAGAAAAACAAGAAAACAATGAAAAGTGGAAAAACAAAAATAAATAAAAAGGTAGACAAGAAGAAGCATGGGAAATAAAGAAACTAGACCCACATAGAAAAAGGGAGTATCGCACAGATAAAAGAAATAGTGCATAGACAATTAGGTATGGGTAGAAGCAACACGTGGAACAAGACTGTAATGTTTATTAAATGCATAAAAGAGGTGGAAATGACAGTTAAAGGGCATTAATGAAAATTCATAAAGACGACGCATAGAAATAAATGAAAAGAGCCTCCAAGAATTGTGACATATTGGTAGTACGAGGTACAAATACAAAAGAAGATATGGTAATAAAACAACATTAAATTAAACATTCATGACACCATTGGAGGATTAGACAATTAATTTAGGTGTGAAGGGACATGGAAAACTGGAGAGGGGCACAAAATCCACGAAGGGTCGACAAGCATTGGTTATTGTCACTTAGAGTTGCATGTGAGTAATAGAGAGTTGAGAAATGCATTGCAGAGCCAAGAAAAACCCTAGTGTCGAAGTAGATTTTCGTTGGTATATAAGGAGATCCCAGAAGTACCAATGGTGGTAGAGGCCACAATGGAAGAACAAGTCTCAAGAATCAGTGAAGTCATTAAATGATTTTGCACCAAGATTGAATACTTGGAATTACGCACCATGAAAAGGACACCTCTTGAGTGAAAGGAGCAAGGGGCAAGGACAACAACAACCTTAGTGGAAAAGATTAAGAGTTTAGACTAGGAGTGCATAAGGTTGTGCGATGAGAGTACGCATATTTGGATACAACTCACGATGAATCCAGAGATGAATGAGATCGAGGATAGAATAAGAAGCATACAAAAGCAAGCCCATAAAACAATGAAAGCATCAATACTCTATTTCATGTTGAATAGATGATGACCATCCTTGAAAATAGACAGATATACAACGAAGTATAGTATATGCGGGTTGAGCAGAAGAAGATTGCACGAAAATTGGAACCTCTGTAGAACAAAGCACTCAAGGTAATAGGGGAATTGGCCACTACGTAGGGCATGACAAATCAAGAAACGCACAACACTGACCAAAAACTCACAACCCTGAATACACAGGTCGTAGAGGAAATTTTGGGAAAAGAAGCATAAGTAATAAAAGAAGTTGTGGCAGTGAGGGAAACCCTCCAAAATTTCATGAAGGCATGGAAGAGTGCGGTGTAATAGGCCTGAGTGGCTTGGGATGAGATATAGGTGAGTGTTGGGGGCTTGTTAGAGAGGCATTTTAGATACACTTTTGTGGAAAATCCTAAGTATGGAGGAGATGTGAATCAACAGAAGAAAGAAGAGAAACCATGAGAAAAGTGAACAGTAAAGGCGCATTCAGGATTGAAGTGCACAATAAAATCATACTTGGAAATGAATAGAAAGAGAATAAAGAAGGAAGATAAAGCAGGAGAAAAAGAATGGCAACAGTTTGGCATGCAAAAGCAGAGAGACACACAAAAGCAGGAAGAAAATCAGTTTGGCATGAAAAAGTAGAGAGACGTGCAAAAGCAGAAAGAACAACAATATGGAATGAAAATACAATATGCAAACATAAAAAACAATATTACCATCTTAACGAGAACTGTGACCTCAAAACGAAAACTCTATCCCAAAAAGCTCATATTTTTGCATAAAAAACATGAAAATCAACCCCAAATAAAAAAGTGGTGCTACCGGTAGCACCATTTTTTCAAATGGGGTCAAAATTACAACATTTTTCAAGCATGGCCTTCAAAACTCATACAATAGCTTAGAAAAACCTTAAAATTAACACCTAAATAAAAAAGTGACGATAACTAAAGAAAAAAGTTTTTTCTAAATGTTAAAATTATGGTTCATTTCAATTTAATTGAAACCGTGGTTTTTGACAATAGATCCCTATGCAAAAAAAAATAAAAACCAAAATTGAATACAAAATGGTCACTTAAAAATTTATTTACTAACATTTTTTATTCTTCTTAAATTTACATTGAAAAATATATAAATAGAAAGGACAAAATCTTCGCAACTTTTTTTTTTAAATGAAGCAAAAAACACATTAAAAAAATATATTCAAAACCCAAATTATATA
>JASDQU010290655.1:0-14437 GCA_032191745.1 Picea mariana | reverse complement strand
TAGGTTTTTTTTTATGCTAGCCGTTTTGCCAAGTTTGACCTAAGGAAGGAGGAAAGAGCATGAGGCCTTGCTTAAGCAACATCGGAGTGAGCCTCTTTCCCCTAGGGTTTTGATTCCAGGGCCCTGCCATTGCAGCACTCTAGAACTCTTCCCTCTTGTCCTTAGCCTTTTATTCCTTCAACCTTTTGTCCTCTCCTTAATTGACTCCATCGACCCTTAGGCACTGATCTTAGACACACAATGTTGAAGTGATAGTGCTCAAACAACCTCTCAAAACTTTTAAATTTGAAACCCTAACTAACTAGCTAACCCTAACTAAGCCGACGTCATACTTGGTTATTCCATCTTGACGCAACACCTTTTGATGATAAGCAATTAGATGATGGTTTAAACCATTTATTGAGTAAAGAATTGATTAGATACATTGTTGGCTACATCATCTCAATAGTTATTGATGAATTGCTATTCTCCATTGCTATATTGATAAAACATTGATCTCATTAATATCTGTTGTTTTACATTGCTTACATATTGATGTTAGATAGTTACATGAAGTACTAACCCACTGAATTATAGCCTACATATATTCTTTTGCTATTGTCTTGTTCTAGGCATGTGTTCTCATTTGGGCATACACTTCTTTATTGGCTGATTAGTCGGACTGTCTGACCTTGGTGGTAACTTGTGAGGAGGAACTTCTGCTTTGACACTTCTACTTTGGCCTCTTCAAAACCCCAGGTTACCAGGGATGTCTCCCCTGGGCTAACCTCCCTGAATAGAAAGAACCTCCCCATTGTGGTGACATTGGGTGGGGTAGGTTCCTGTTACGCCAGTTTGGTCTCTATCCTCTAGCCTTTTGACCCAGCTACAAATTGTGCGATAACATAGCCATAAAGCTCCAATATGTTAGCATGAATGAACAGGTTTCCAATGTGTTGACCAAGCCTCTATCTCGTGTAAAGTTTGAGCACTTTTGAGATAAGCTCGATGTAGTTTGAAAGGACCTCCCTCGATAGGGGGAGTAGTGTTATGTTGATATGCCAGCCTATTGCTGTGCTTTCATCTTAATTGTTGTGTCGAGATGCCAACCTAGTGCTGTGATTCCAGCTTAATTGCTGTGTTGAGATGCCAGCCGAGTGCTGTGCTTCCAGCTTAATTGCTCTATTGAGATGTCAGCCGAGTGTTGTGCTTCCATATTAATTGTTGTTTTGAGATTCCGGCTTAATTGCTGATTCCAGCTAATTGATGTGTTGAGATTCCAACTTGATTGTTGTGTTAAGATTCCAAATTAATTGTTGTGTTGTGATTCCAGCTTAATTGCTGTGTTGTGATTCCACCTTAATTGCTGTGTTGTGATCCCAGCTTAATTGTTGTGTAGTGTGCCAGCCTCGTGCTGTGATGATGTGCCAACCTCGTGATGTGATGATATGACAACCTCATGTTGTGATGATGTGTTGCCAACTTCATGCTGTGATGCTAGCCTTGTGCTAAAGACTCTCAGCCTAGTGCTGATGTTGCTGATGCTCCAGCCTTTGTGCTATGATGTTATTGTTGTTGATGATGCTTTGGACTTTGTGCTGTGATATTGTTGCTTTTGATGTTGTATCAACCTTGTGTTGTTATTGATGATGATGATGTATTAGTGTTATACTAATCCATGTTGATGCAGATGTTGATGATGCCACTTTAGCTTCTTGCTAAAGATGATGTTGATGATGCCACTTAAGCTTCTTGCTAAAGATGATGATGATAATGCCACTTCAACTTCTTGCTGAAGATGATGATGATGATGCCACTTCAGCTCCTTGCTAAAGATGATTATGATGATGATGATGATGTCATTTCATCTTTCATGCCAAAGATGATGATTTTACTTTAGCATCATGCTGAAGATGATGATGATATTACTTAGCCTCATACTGATGAGGATGATGATGCCATTCCATCTCTCTATTGTGAATGATGATATTGATTATGAGAAAAACTTCCGATGATTTATAGATATGCCAGTCAGTGTTCCAAGATGTTGTTGATGATGCTTCCCTCTCTCTCGCTTGATGTTGTTGTAGAATACCCTTCTTGTTAAGGGGGAGCATTGAAATATTGTAACTGCAAAGAGTATTCTAATTATTATTGATGTATTATTCATTAGATCAATCCCCTTTTGTGGATTGATCATGTTGGGTATTGTAAATGACCAAATCCCCTTTTGCAGATTGGTCAAACCCTAATTGTAATGGGCTGAATGAAAATTCGGCCCCATAATATATTAAAGTGGTTATAACCACCCAGAATGAGAAGTCGACCCTGCCAGTGAAAAGACACCCTAGTTGAATGCCTACTAGATTGTATAAATAAGAGAGGCTAGCGCCTCATTTGTACACACAAACACTTGTTCATCAAAGCGCAAGTCTAGAGCTGCAGTTGGAGAAGAAGAAGAGAGAGAGAGAGAGGCACACTTCTTGCAGAGTACTTTCTATATTTGTTTGAGTTATCTCTTGGCATTGTATTGGATATCTATATTAATGAAGTTTTTGCTGGGTTTTCTCCCCCATGAGGGTTTTCCAGGCTAAATGATGTGTCTCTTATGATTGTGTATTTCTCAGTGATCCTATCTATGCTATTGTTATCTAAATGAAATGAAATGAAACTCAATAATAGCTTAAACCTTAACAGGAAGAAAGAGAGATGACAAAGTAAGAGATCCTATAATGTTTTTTTTCGAGGAAACCATAGTTTCATTATTACTTTAGGTGGTTAGTTCTGTATAGTAATAGAGGTAGTTCTGGCTGCTACCGTCTCATTTATCTCAATGAATTAGTGCATGAAGGTAATATGTCAAACTAGGAGATTTTTCCACTTCATGATTTGATTGGAAGGTGAATGGAAGATCACTATGATCACCATGAACTTTGCATGGGGTCTCTTTACATTATAGAAAGTAGGTGGATACTATATTGAGACATCTTCGCTTCACCTACACATGTGCCTCTACATTGTCAAGTCAAGTATTAATTAATTTGATGCATGGTGCACTTTTACCCAATGGCCCAATATACATACACTTTTTTTTTCGGAGAATGAAGAAATCAAACACCATATTCAAGATATCATCTAAAATGGCCACATTTAACCAAGTTCCTTAGCTTGTAGGATCCAAATTATGTGGGAAGAAGGACGGGGTATGACGACTCTATACTAATTACAGATCTTTGATCAAAATCATAGTTAAGAAGAAATATCCAATTCCCTGGAATGACGATATTATTGACAAGCTCAAGGGCACCAAGTTTTTGAGTAAGATTGATTTAAAGTCAAGCTATCACTAGGTACCAATTGAGAAAACTAATGTATGGAAGACTATATTGAAGTCTAAAGAAGCCCTTTTTGAGTGTTTGGTCATGATTTTTTTCTTGACTCATGTTTTGACAACAGTCACAAGGATGATGGATGATATCTTGTTGTTTCTCACAAATTCTTTTATGGTCATGTATTTGGATGATATCCTCATTTGCAACAAAAATTGTGCAAAAAATTTGCAACACATTCAGTGGTTCCTAAACACCCTACAACCACACAAATTGTATGCCAATATGAAGAAATGCTCATTTTACATGTAGAGAATTCAATATCTAAGATACATCATGGATGAACATGGTGTGCATGTGGATGCAACCAAGATCCAAGTCATTCATGATTATTCAACCATGATAATTATAAAATAGCTTTGCAGTTTCTTGGTCCCATCCAACTTCTATCTCGGGTTCGTGTTGGGTTTCACTCATGTCACTTGGTCCCCATGCCAAGTGAAAAAAAGTGGAGCCAAATCCAAGTTTTCTTGGGTCGAGTAACAACAAGAAACATTCAACAATTTGAAACAGTACCTTCATTCGATACCACTACTACTCTACCAAACCTACAACGACCCTTCAATATTGAGAAAAATGCTTCAAATTGTGCCATTAGTGCAATACCCACACAACATGGACATATAATGGTGTATGATAGTGAGACATTCTTTGATGTGGTTTGCAGGTACTCCACCTATGAGAAGGATATGTATTCCATTGTGTTGTGGCTCACCCCCACAACAACCCATTTTCAGAGAAAATGGGTTCCCCCTGTTCTAAATTTTTTACAAGGCACTACATTTCTACTTCGTTGAAAAGTTGTTGGCACAAAGATGTTATTCTATTTCTTATATAGTCTAAGATCACGTTCTCTTTTGGCAATTTGATCAGTCGTAGTCAAACAATGGTCCCATCTTCTACAACAATCAACCCTCCTAGCCGATATTTCACTATTTCATACATTCGTTGTAGGCCCCCTGAAACTTGTTTCTATAACTTGCTTGATAAATCCCACTCGCACACTTTTTAGCCTAAGTCTAGTTGGGATTGGAAAGACTCTCACACTGATTAAATTCCGACATAAAACTTTCTGATGGACACATCGAAAAGCGTTAGTTCATAATCATATTTGTCAGAATGTTTCCCTTCACACACAATTCAAGACTCCGACCCTCACACTTTGATAACCTGAGCATACAGAGTTCCCTTTGTTTCCCATGTGGTAGCCAATAGACAGATAGAGACAAAACCAACGTGTACTTAACACCACCCTGTCGATGCATCCAGTTTGACCATGACCTTATGACGTGGCATGTTAGGATTAGCTATCCCTTCTTTTTCAGATCCTTGCGCTACTTAATTTCCTTCATATATTTGAAACGAATCACGCCCTAGGGTATTGAAGAAATACTCCTTCGATACCATCTACGTCAGAGTTCTAAAGTTCTCTTAACCTAGTGGACTCCAAACCATAAAGTCTGACGTCATCACACACAACCTTTTAATAATCTACAGTTGGGATGCAAATCTAGAAAAAGGGAATATTCCCTCGATACCTTTCCATCGAAGTCTTCTTAAAACCGCATACCATTAGCCTCCGATGCAATGACTCCGACGGGTTCCATATGTCACCAAACTTTGCTCTTGATACCTCGACACACGAATCCATGCGAGAGGGAATATACCTTTGATACCCCTCCTGTCAAAGCACAAATTGATCCATAAGCTTTCCCACTCCGACCTTATGACTCTGATAGCTGTCTTTTTAGTTCTAGGCCACTCAATGACTTTGATACGTAGATTTGGGCGAATTACACTCTTAATTCACATTAATGATAGAGATTGTGGTCGGATTTTGAAACGTTCCTCATACACAAGTGAGTTATTATGCATTTAGGGGGGATTTGATACATATTGATTGGCACTAAACCCTCATTTTCTAACCTATCTTCCTCTGTAAGTTTGTAAAAATCCCTCTCGGTTTTGATTTGCTCAGTGATACTCTCAGACCCTTTTCTTACCTCAATTGTAGGTATCCCATCTTCTTAGTATATAAATCGTCTGATTATGGTTGTTGCATTACTTTCCCTAGATTAATTCATGTTTTGAATTGGTGATGCAGTATTTGGCCGACAACTTATCATGGCGAGCCAAAATACCAGGAGACCTAAAGGCTCTGTCTATTTCCAATCAGCCTCCACATCTGAGACGTCTTCCTACCAAGTAGAGGTCCCGGTGAAAGACACCGCCCATCACATGAGTGAAGACCACATTCCTAGATACGATGAACTTTACAAGATGTTCAACACTAGATTTTTTCCTCTGGAAGACGAGGACATGGAAGTATACCAGAACATGCAAAAAAGCGACATCCATCTAGTTTTTTCCCGACCAACACTTTTTCCCTACAATGAGACAACAAAATGGTGTTTCAAATAGTTCGACCTGAACATCACTACTATTATGAGAAAACAGGGGAGGAGAGTAGCATCCCTGAGATCCGAAGACATCAGCCTAAGGCACCACTTACCCATTCCCACATGCACTCTCAATGAGACGTTCTTGAAAGGTTTCACTCAGGGTAACAAAGGGCCAACTTAGCTGATGAAACATTGGTGGGTGGGTGGATGAGGATGAGACACTTAAACATGGACAAAAATTGGTCACCACCCATAGACTCAAATCACCTTACAAATTGTTAGTTTCTATGTTGTGTCGGTTGTATGGTGACGAGGAAAACACACATTTTCAGACATATTGGCTACCACTAGCCCATACTGTCGTGAAAACTAGACAAGTATTCAACTGGGCCAACATATTGTCTTTCAACATATATCTCCACACAAAAACATTCCAAGTATGAGAAATCCTTGTTTTTATATGTCAACCTACTTAATTGATGCCATCTATTCCTCAGTACAATTTCTTGACCTCGGATGGATCTGGGACTAGAACCAACCCCCTATACATGTGTAGTTCTATGAGTTATGGAGTATAAATTATAGAAGATACTTTTATGAAATATGTAACCTTTTCCTCACCTCTCTAGACACTGTACTTTTCAGGTTCCCAAGACACATGATTTCCTTTGAATCTAGGACTGGGATGAAGGGAATAGATGACTGGTACTTTTGCAAATATTACTCATACATTAGGGAATATGGCACCACTGGATCCCCACACCTTCTACCCTACTTTGTCCCAAATCATTTGTTAATGAGGGAAATTTCCTCCTAGACCATGGGGATAGAGGTCACTTCATTACTTTTGACTAGCAACAAAAATCTGTGGCCTATGTTTCCAATCCACATAGGGAATTGCACCCTTTCCAATGGCCCTCATGCAAAGAAAGAGGTCGATGCTCTACAATATTTGTGCCTATGTCTAGGAGAGCCTAAGGGCCATGACCCTCATGAGATTACATTCAACCACATCATATCTGTCAGTCTCACTCACTCTAACATCCATGTGGTTTATTTTGAAGAAGATAGTTTAAATCAATCCTTGCTTATGAAGAGGTTCTACAAAAGTTTCCCGATGATGCTGCCAAACAAGAACTTGAATATGAACAAAAGGAAATGAAGAGGGAAACAATCGATCAATTTCGTAGATTGATAGAACAAAAGAGACTCCAAGCCGAGGAGGAGTATAAAGAGGGCAAGCTAAAGAGGAAAGAATCAAAAGAGAAAATGAACTCAAAGCGGAACATGCTTCCCTCCAAAAGAAGAAAGTTGAAGAAGCAGAAGCTATGAGATTGGATGATGAGGTAGAGGCTAAGAGATTGGCCGATGAAGCAAAGGATAAATGAACATTTAATGAGGCCGAGGCTCAAAGGAAGGCATAAGCGTTTTTGAAACAACAACAATTGAGCAAGACTCCGAGCACCCCATCAATGCCCAATCTAGGCATTGTAAATGTTCCACCTCAGGACTTCACCCCCCTCAATGCCATTCTGTGTCATTCCTCTCTCTCATCACAAGATTTGAATTTCGAAGGCACTACAGTGGCTATAATAGACTATTATTATGATTATAGGACGAAGAGTATTAAGAAGAGGTCAAATAAAAGAAAAAGAGGAGAAGCCAACAAATCCAGGTCATTTGTAGGGAGAGTGCTGGAGTGGAAGGATGGGCATAAACCATAAGAAAATGATGTACATATGACCTCTTCTCTCCATGATTTCGCAATACTAAACACTTCATCTATCCTTGAAGTGACCAATGCCTTAAGCACTACCAAGACCAGGATCACAGAGTTGGAAACCGAATTGAAGAATGTAAAAGATGAGCTCACTTCAGATTTTGAGAAAACCATGAAAGTGGTTGATACTCTCAATGTAGAACATCTCAACAAAGCTCTACAAATGCAAAGAGATGAGATGAATGATGAGTTCCAGGGAAGGATGCAGACCCAACGACACACCCAAGACAAAGAATTGGAATTGGAAAGAAAAAAACTCAAAATAACCTTGGAAGACAACAAGACATCAACTCTCACTGGGGAAATTATCAAGCACAAACATTAGAGCTAAATGAAAAGCTTGCAATAGAGTAGAAATAATCCCTCAATTTTCTTAGTAACATACAGGTTGGTCGAGATCATCAACTCAGGCTGTAGGACATGTTAATAAAAATTCAAGGACAATATCAAGAAGCAAATGAGGCCCTTGATAGAATGCTTAGTTGGAAAGAAATGCATAGATCTCCCCCTACTACACTACCAATGTATTCTATTGAAGAAAGACTCAAATATTAAGTTTTCTTTGACACTTGGAAACCCTTCTTGAAGAATCTGCAGGTTACCCAAAAAGAAAAAAATAACACTTGCATGAAGCTATGGAATAACTCAAACGATCTCATGAAGGAATTTGAAATGTAGCCAATGCTCTCCATCGATGAAGTAACACTTGCCACTACAAGAATCACTGAGGTGGAAGAGCACAATAAAATTATCCAAGTAAGCATTCAAATATTAAGTTAGATTGGAAAATAACCCCTAGAGGAACACTTGTTAAGACCTTCTCGACTCATCATCAAGATCCAACAATTTGTTAAAAGCACAACGAAGGAGTTACAACAAGAGGTGTCCGCTAAAGTTTGAAGTGGAGAATTAATCATTGAAAGATCACAATCCGACAAACTCGAGGACATAATGAAAGATTATTCCCTCTGGGAATAGTATCAAAACCATATGCAGGATGAGAACAACTCGTAATGATCAAATTTGTGTAACTGTCCCAAATGCCTCATTTCTTTGCTTTTGTAATCTTGCTTTTGGATTAGGCATGTGAAGAGTAATTTTTGTAATATGGCCCAATATTCATAATTGAATTATCAGAATGTAAATTGTGCCTCCATATTATAAAAAAGGAGGGTTATCAATAGGAAAGGGATTTTGGTTTTTGGAGGTAGTTGAACAATATTTTTGTTGCATGTTAATTTGAACCAGAGACATTTTTGAAGATTGTAGTGTTAATATGTATGAATGAGACTATTCTATTTATGCATGTTTATTTATATAGAGTATGAATGTTGGTTTATGAATTACTTCTGAATTAATTTTCATATGTTCACAGTTGCCATGATTTTCACTTTGAGTACAACGATAATGTGATATCATTAGTTAATCGACTATTTGTTTCTAACTGGTTATGTTGTTAATCTTTTATGTTACTTGACTATACAAATTACTTCTATGCAAGTAATACAAATATTTCACTATACTTATCTTTTAGTTTTCTCTTGATTATGATATGTTAGCATAGAGTAGGATAGAAGAGCATCTTAGGATTGTAGATAATCATCTTAGTTTAGAGGTAGTTCTTTATAATTTTAATTCATCTGAGAACCTTATGTTCTCAGATTCATATTTAGATAGTATATTAGTTAGATTTGTAACTAGGCCAAAATATGGTCGAAAAAATCATCCCAAACGAGAGTGGGTCTAATTGGGACCTGCCATCAGGCATTCTCCCTCATCTGCTTGACAGGCCATCCAGACCCGTCAACATAATGTGTATGCACAAACCCAATGGAAACACCACACTACGGGGAAGGAGATGATCATCCACACTAATCAGGATCCCTTGTAGTTCATGTAGACATAGGGAAAGTTATAGAATGATCACCATCAAAAGTTTTCCATGTGCCTGCAACAGTTTGAACTGCACATCTAGTATAAGAAGGGAAACACAAATAAGGTTTTGAACTACCTCAATCTACCTTCATTTGTGGCACTTACCATAGTTCTAAATTCTTATGGACGTGACACTTCCAAGAAACCCTCTTATATGACAACGACCCTCACTTCAATGTTACCTATCAGAAGCTAGGCCTAGTAAAACTAATGTCACACTTTCATCTCCATAATAAATTTTTATGCCATTCGGGCAATTTTTGTGTTCCTTCAAGCGAGCATGAGAATCTACTTTTGGGAGATGCATCACATTACGGTGTGTTGACGATTGAAAAACGTCAATGAATTTTCGCCCGCAAAGTGTTTCTAAAACCTATTATTATAAAAACTAAATAATACTAGTAGGTGGGACCCTCTTGAACTATTGGAGAGCATATCTGTTCATTTTTGACGTTGATATGATGTGCAATATGCCTCACATGGTTGATGAAGATCTTGTTGTTATTGGTTATGAATTGAGCTTATGAAATGTTGATTCCTTATATTATTACAACCTATGCTATTCATTAATGTCAATGCTATCTGTTCTTATCACACTTGTATAACAAGCATGTTAATAAAATTACATGAAGGGTAGTTTTGAGAGAGGCAAAATACTAGAACAAATGCAAGGGAAGGGGGCCTAGTTCTGCAATATCACATGTGGATAACTTAAAGGAAATGGGAAACAATTGCAAGGGGAAGTTTTAAGCTACCCTAACTATACTACATGCATGAAAATGCTTGATGATTATTGTTAATCCTTAGCTAGCAAGTAAATGGTTATGAAGTTGTGATGGAATTTCATGTTTAATATGCACGTGGTGTGAAACGTTGGTGGAGCACTTGGCAAGGTGATAGTGCTAATGGTTATGTGATGGTTAATTGAATGTGGCCAATCCACATATGTATTTTGGATAAATGGAACGTCGATGGCTCATTTGACAAGGTTTGATTAATAGTGTTAATGGAGAATTTGTTGCCATGTACTGTTGAGTTAATGAGATGTGGGTGGAGGCAATGTGCATTTACTGCATGTCATCTTTACTCTCCCCGTTGGTCGCCACCCTAGTCAGGCTATTGTTCGATCTTGCTATTGTGTTTATCCTCCGAGATTTTAGCAGGAAGGAACCGCTCGACCAACTCTCGTTTAAGGAATTCGATTAACAGTTATGTTTTTTTTTGGCCATTCTTGACTTTGCTCTGGTTATGAAATGTTTACTGGCTCAGGTGTATGGGTTTGTGTTTTTCCTAAGCGTTGCAACTGTGTGGAATTTTGGTTCTTCTTGTGTCTTCTTGAGTTCGTAAAGGTTATTGGTCTTCCTGGTGATGGCTCTCTGTTACCACTTCTGGCTTAGTTGGAGATTTCGTTTTGTGGGTTGCTTGGTTGGCTGTCCCCATGCGTGCACATCACTGTCCAGTATCTGGTTTTATGGGTTTAATGGATGAAGGCACTCTTCATCACTGTGTTCTGTTCATTCGGGAAATGGTTGATTTCCTCACTAAAAGCCATGAAATGGGCTCTCCTATTCTTACTCAGCCTTTTCATCACCTAAGTGTTGTGGTTGTTTTAAGAGCCACAAGGGTTACACCCTCATCACTATCGGTCGAGTTCGCTCCTCTGTGGTAGCCCTCCTGTCTTGGGACTTGTTATCTATTCATGAATAATTTTTGGTTTCCTCTGTGTATGCACTGTTGGTATCGAGGTTTTTCACCATTAATGGAAGTTGGCTCTAGCTTTCCTGTACTAGTCACATTGCGAACCTTTAACTCCACAAGTCCGAGTGTTGACATGGAACACCAGCTTGGCCTATTGGGTTACCACTTGATTGTTAGGTGGTTGTATGTTGCCGACTATTTTTTATACAAACCCATCCAGTTGGCTATATGACGATCGTGTTGGTTTGGCATTTAGGTACTGCCTCTGTTTAACATTGGTAAACCCCGCTTGTTGTCTGCACAACTCAAGTTACACAGTTGCTCTCCTCATGTTTAATAACTCACTATTGTTTAATGAAAAGGGACGCTGCCCCAATTCGAGTGGATGCGGGGTTTTCACAGCTTGTTAGGGCAATTGATCTTACGACAGTGTTGAATTAGTTGGTTGTCACACAATCACTAGTATTTTGCACTAAGTATTGTTTGGATATTAAACTAGCATTGGTTACAAATGCTTGACATTGCTCACACATATTGCGTTGTGTGTATGGTGGTCTTGCATATTTAAGTAATGGTCATGATAACTGTGGATTTCTTTGAGGACTGGATGGTTATTGAATCAAATGACTGCAAATTTTTTATCCATTGTATCCTTATGGGTGTTTGATATTATAAGTCTGAGTTCCATGACATAGTTGATTATAGTTGGACTAAATTTAAGTCATACTGTGTTATTAATGACTCAACATGATGGATTGATTTAGTACGGTGATCGTGTGTTTGTTTTGTTAAACAAAGATATTGCATCGTGGGATTTTGTTAGCCACACACTCTGTGTGGTGTGGATAACTTAGTTTTCACACTCAGGGATACTCACAAAGTTTTAGCATGTTTTTTTGTTGAAATCGACCTCTGGTTTAAGCAGGCATGTTGTTGATGACAGTCAAGTTGGATGGGTGGTCCAGCTTATAAGTCACATTGAATTGTTGTTTTTTTTTAGGTGGCAGAACTACATTGCCTGGGCAAAATTACCCTGAGCATTCCTTGTGTCTAAATGGTGACTGTAGGTTGTATTTCGGTCTTGATTATTTTTGGGTTACTATCATGTATGTTCAATGAATGTGATTGCATTTAAATGATGGGCTCAATTGCAGTAATAGTGACTTCTTTGTTAATTTGAAAACATGACTTTTGGGTATTACTATGGATTGGAAAAATACATGGGAAGTGGTTGATTTTGATAGTTTACAGAATATAACAGAACCTCTCACAAATTGTGTGGAATACATACTATCTTGTGGTAGCACTGTGTTGGATATTTTATGAACAATGAATTAGTTAAATTGCACATAAATTGTGGATAGTTGATGCATCTTCTTCGCAAAATGTTTATGGATCACTTAATTAATCTCATGAACAATAATCACCTTTCTTTCCTTCCATGATTTCATTTTCTGCTAATTACAAATCCCATCACCTTCCCATTTCATTTTTTCACTCCCTATTCTGAGATTGATTACAATCCAGAGAATTTCCGTGTTAAGGTGGATGAAAGTGGTAGTGTCTTGTGTGGATTACAGTGAGGTTTTATTGGTTGCTTTACAGTTGATTGTTGTTGTCATTGAGTAGTGACCATGTCTTCTCCCCTTTCATTATATCATATTTTTCACTCAATACAAACCTTTCACATGTCCCATGACCCTTTTTCACCCCCCTTCTCATTTATTAACAATAAAATGATTTGTATGGATTGGATTGCATGAGTCTAATACATTCTGAGCTAAATCTATTTCATATTTTTAAGATTTGTCATGCATGGTTATTTAAAAGACTATTTTCTAATCAATCATGCATGCATGATGAGTTTTTTCAGTCGAGGAAACCATGGCCGAGGAAACAAAGGTAGAGGTAAATGGAACCGAGGCCCAAGAAGGTCCAGGTTCTCCATACATTTTGATGTTGATTCAGAAGAGCTTGGCCAATTGTTTCATGCCATATTCTTTAATTGGATTGGGCAGGGAATATTCCAACCTAGGTTCGAAAGGCCTCCTTTCCAAGCCTCGCAAGACCCCGATATCCCTGTACCTCCTCATGTCTCCTTACAACCAGAGGTCCCTGAAAATGATGGATTGGAGGAGATTGTCCACTCGACAATCTCCCAACAGTGGCTGGCCCAACTTGTCTTTGTCGACTCCTCCACCCGTGAACCCCATTGTCCAAGCTGCCCCTAACCACTTGCCAGTGCAATCCTCCCATGCTAGAAAGAGATTGAAGACTGAAGCCTACCATGCACTTGATAAGGGTAAAACCTCTGCTGCCCCTTCCTCACCCTCCAATGACTCTGACAAATCTATGTCTTCCCAGATGCATTTGAGGGACGATTGTTCCCACGTGATCAGTGAGATTAAGCCTAAGGGCTCTGCATAGCTAGAGGCAAATTCAGGAAAATCAAGAGGTGACAACATCAACCAAGGAAGGGTTGCATCACAGACTGAGAAATATGGTTTTTGAGTTTTATGTTATCTATTGTTTTATGACAGTTGACTTCATGGATCGTTGGACAAGATGTTTTATTTTGGATTATGAGTATTATTTTTGAAATAATTTCAAATTTCATGAGCTAAAATTGCCAAAAGTAAATATGTTGATGGGAGACACAAGGAGGTGTGTTTTGCTTAACTAATGGTTATGTTATGATCGTTATGAACTAAAGGGAGTCACAAGGGGTCCCACCTACTAATTATTATTTATTTATGACCCTTATTATGATTATTAATTTCTCCCTAACTAAAGTTAGTTGAGTCTTTTAATTAACTTAACTAATGAGTTGGTTTAACTACTTCAACCAATTCTGACTTGTTAAAAGCAAAAGGAAAGGGAGGAACAAGAGGAGGATAGAAGTAGAAGCATGCTAAGGTTTTCTCTTTGATTTTTGTTCGAAAACACATGTATTCCAACAGAGGATGAACACCTTTAGTAACCACTCACATAACAAGATCAAAGATCAACACACCGATGTTTTCACGTGGTAAAACCCCTACGGGGAAACATCCAGGGCCCCAGCCAATGCGGCCACTTGGAGCAGTTTATTAATGCAAAGAAAAATATTACAGAGAGATTTTACAAGAGAGTTTCTCACAATTGATCATCGACAAATGACCCTCCATGCTATTTAAATAGAGATCATGGACCAATTGGGTGTTAAGCCACAGATCAATGGCAGTTAAGATCGAGGAGAGTATGAACCGTCAGAT
>JASDQU010290654.1:2667-14496 GCA_032191745.1 Picea mariana | reverse complement strand
CAAGAGAGTCGGGATATTCGGCATCAGGAAATCGGAGTTCCTGAGGTCGAAGGAGTTGGGACATCACAAGTCTTGAAATCCCGATGAGATCAGAGCCGCCCGTTCATGAGGACGTGCGACGAGATCAAGAGCTCATCGGGATATCGGAGATCCCGGTGACAAGTTATTGGTGCACTTTGGAATTGTGAAACGCGAAACCCCATTGAGTGGGGGCCAACTGTCCGCACATCAGAGAAGGAGGACAGTTCCACCGTGAGGGGCCAGCTGTTCGCACATCAGAGAAGGAGGACAGTGCCATCATGAGGGGCCAGCTGTCAACAAACCGGAGAGTCGAAATTCGAGGAATCGGGAATTCCGTGGACATATTCACTTTGGCATTGAAAACCATGAAACCTCGATGAGGGACAAGGCTGCGGTCTTATGGGATAGAGGTCACGTGGATTAAAGACTTAGCCTGGGAGGCTAAGGAAGCGGAGGAGTGTATCGAGATTCAAGGATCGGTGAACCAAATTGTTGGGACATCACGAGTGTCAAAACCCCGATGGATGGAAGAGATTCTTTCGGAGGATATCCGGGTCCATAATGACCGTTAGATGTGGAAAAAAGACGTTAACTTAAACTAGGACGTGGTTATACTTTAGGATAAGCGGTGAGCAGATTTGGATGGCCAGAGTCCACCCGCCCAGATCTACGACTGAGGTTCCATTCTGGAGCCCCCTTGTTGTTCTGCCTTTAGCGGTAGGGGAGGGGTCTGGAATTAGACGTGCAACTCTCGAACGGTTGAGATTTACTCGTCGTGATCAACGGTTTCTAGGTGGATTTCAGACCCCCCTTGCCATTTTTCCTTTAATGGGGGGGGTGTCTGGAATGGTGTGGCGTGTGAAGTGGGGCCCCTCCTTGTGGCGTGTGATGTGGGGCCCCTCCTTGTGGCGTGTGATGTGGGGCCCCTCCTTGTCATGACAACCACCGTGTCGCGTTTCCCTCTTGCCACCTGTATGCCACCTAACTGCACAATGGGCGTTTCTCATTGGCTGTTCTCTACCCCTGTTGAGGTTTGTTCCTATTGACCATTCGCTGACCCCACAGGAATTTATCCCCATTGGTCGTTCGCTAGCCCTACCAGGGTTCAATGGTTGCAGAGTCGAATGTTTGGACATTAAGGTAGTGCCGAAGCACGAAATACAAAAGACGCTGCATTCAAATTGAACCGTGGACATAACCCTCGATCACATGGGAACAGAGAAGGAGAGAGAAAGAGCCAGCATACGCTGGGCCTCCATGGTTATTTAGGGGTTCGATTCCGACAGAGGACCGAAAAAATTTGATTTAGGTAGCGGGTATGTTATAAGCTTGTGGAATAGGTGGGTGGCGACTGATATCCACCTGGATCATTATTGAATATCCATCACTATTTGTGATTTCCTCAACCTTGAGTCAACTTCAACTTTATCATTTCAACTATTTACCAAATATTCCATAAGGAATGTAAACTTGCATTCTCATGATGCATTCTGAATTACATATGCAAATTATCCCATTGTTCTCTCATGCACAATGCTCTTACTACATGCTTCAACATACGGTGTGTCTACTATAGGCACACTTATATTTGTCTTTTTTGTATCTATTGAAATTTAGTTAGTTCATGATTGTTCATGACCATTTACATCCATCCTTTAAAAGCCTAATCAGGTTGCCTTTTATCATGACAATGGAGCATTCCTTCTCATTCACTCTTTCATCAATTTATACTTTCCTTTCCCAAGGAAATGGAACACATTCCCCTCAAGCTATCATTCAAAACAAAACTTTCATGACTCTTTAGAATAGATTCAACCGTGCATTCATGGTATTCATTCAATCTTGGCAAATGCAATTATTTCCTTACATTTCACTCATTCATGAAGTCACATCATGCCTTTAGTATACATATACTCATACATCATACATGTGTATCACTTGCACATTTAATATCAGTCATTCATATCTATTTGATATTAATATCAGTCTTCATATCAAGCAACCTTACAATGCAGTAAATCCATGCACTCAAGCATATACAAACATCGCTAAACATTCATCATGCAAGCTTATTGCTTGCACCTTTTCCATGTCATTAAACACGTGGAAATATTAGACTTCTAGATCCTTCTCCCAAGGATCTTATTTCCATTCTTATGAAAAGTCTCATAGAGATACTCAACACTGAGCTTCCCTCTCTATTGAGATATTGCATCCATTCACATGATATCAACATGAAAAATTTAACAGACATAATCATAACTTTGTCCCCCTTTCCATATGACAACAACCAACGAGAAGGAATTCTTGCCTCAACTACTATAAAATTATTCAACAACCCAAAAATACCATCTGGGAAATTCCAATAGTTCCCAAGGAAAAAAGACAACTTATCAAGCTTCTTTTTTATGCCTCAAACCATTTTGGTTAATTACTAACCATATGATCTATGACCTCACCTTATTTTACATCCAATGACAAACTATAATAAGTCTATATGCACCAAGCATTTTACCCATGCCTTGTAGTTACTTATTATAGTTATGATAAACTATAATGAGTCTATATGTAGACAACCTTTCCCTCTCTTTAGTCCATTCACATCCAATTATTGCTATTAGTTCCTATCAGCATAATCCCACTCCTATAGGAGTATCTATAATTCTACCAAAGCAACAATATGCTTCCTCTACTACACATCCTCCTGTAACTTTTCCATTGTAGGAATTTTTCAAAAGGAAACTTCAACCAAGGGGCTTGTGCAAATAACAAATAAACTTCTCCAACATAGGGGAACTTTTCTAACATGCTTGTCTTCGCCTTGTTATACTAGTCTTGTGACTGATTTCTAGCCCATCCAGGCCTAGTGCTTGAATCTTTCTATGATACCACTCTGTCACACAACCAACCCCATAAGTATCCTTTTAAGGGATGGGGTATAAATTTTTCTTCTTCCTAGAGCTTCTCTGAGTTCCTCAAGTAAGGGAATCATTGCCTTCTACTCTCTTAGAGATTTCCAATGACTATAAACTCATTCAAAACTAAGTTCTGAGTCAAAAGTTATGGCTCCTTGAACTTCTCAGGGTACTATTGGTCAAAGGCCATGTGGATCTACCTCATTCATATCATCCTACCTGTCACTGACATGACCTTGGTCATCATCCTATAGTGATGGCATGGCCACTGGAGGGACGATTGTAGGGGATATCCCCCAGTCTTCATGAATATTGAGCCTTCGACCCTCTATCGTTCTTGTACATGTCTACAACATCTTCGGAGACCCAAAGTCTTGAATTCTCCTTTCGATCCAAAATCTATGGTGGTTATCGTTCCACCCTTAGATCCGATGGTTGAGAATTTTGTGCACTTAACATAAGGTTCAAACTTTATAAGGGGTGGGGGTCCCACACCTAACTTGCAACCAATCCCACAAAGCCACATGGAATTATCCAGGCATACCGCATCATCATGGTGTATGCGGTCCCATCTAATTGGAATTGGACACTACAATAAGGGAACTTTGACACTTCGACGCTTAACACACTCTCATATATCCTCAAATCTCTCGGAGTCCTAGAGTTTTGAAGTTCCAAAGTTCTAGAATTCCTCGTCATGTACTATGGCCTTCAGCCTTCAGGATATTCTTACCCATTGTACCTTACATTTCCCAGAATAGGACTTTGTCGAAGTACTATGTTTTCCTCCCACTATTTGATCGAACGATTGAGAAAGGACATCGGCGGATCCTTATATCAACAACCCACATTTCTCCCAAATTCTTCCCCACTATCTAATAGTTAGCAAAATTTTGTTGCTCCGAGATTTCGAGAATTCACATCCCTTATAGTCCTTAACCCAATGATTCCTCAAAGGGTTGCCTACTTAAGAGGTCAAAAATCAAGGATGATTAGTTGTTTCCGGTTATGGTACCGCTTACTCTATCCTTCCACTATACTTGATCTAACGGTTGAGAAGCATCCTGAAGGATCCTTAGATCTACAACCCATGTTACTTTGTGACTTTGGCATTCAGGGATTCTAGTCGCTTAACACATTTTTACTCCCCGAATGCGTCAATATCAAATTGACCATAGGTTATATCCGATGATCAGGAAAGATATCGATGTTTCTTGGATCGATGACTTGCGTTACTTTGCGACTTCGAAATTCAGGGATTCTGATCGTCTAACACCATTTTACTCCCAAAGTGAGTCAACACCAAATTGATCATATCTTATATCCAATGGTAAGGAAATATCCCAATGTTTCTTGGATTGATGGCTCAAATTACTTCGGGACTTCAAAATTCGGGGATTTTGGCCATCTAACACATTTTCACTCCCGGAGTTAGTCAACATCGAATCTACCGTAGATTATATCCAACGATTAGGAAAGATCCCGATGTTTCTTGGACCGACGACTTGCGTTACTTTGTGGCCGAAAAGTTGGTTAGGGTTTAATGATAAGGTAGATCCCACAATAGTGGATAAGAAACCTCCAATTTCTAGTCAAACTCTCTGGTAAACTTGTCAACAGGTTGCCCTCAGCAGGATTAGAGTGTTGTGAAAATCTAACATCCCAAAGCTCCGGACCTCTGAAGTCCCAAAGCTCAAAAATCTTAGCTCCTTTTCAAGTGTAGATAAGGGTCTTAGAACCCTATTCATATGGGACTTTGACAAGCCCTAGAGGGATACACTCTTAAATATTAACCAATATTTGGTTAAGTCCATGGAATCGAACCCACGATTACTTGGAAGAATGGTTTGAAGGAAGCGCTTTCCATTTAGATGACTCAAATTCTATAACAAGAAAAGGGATTTTGAGGGATGGACATGTTCAGAACAATCCTGTAGATTCCATCCTGGCTCTATATTCACAAATTTTATCCTTGGATAGTCTTTCGTAGGATTAACACATATATATATATTTTGAGAGGGATCACTCATTGTTTGCCCCAAATTCATTTATAAGCCATTACTAGTAGTCCTCCTTTGCTAAACATGATTAAACAAAAATTCATTATCAAAATGTGATATTCAAATTCTACTTCACACTTATTGGGCCACGAAGCCATCAAAGTTACTATTTTAACCATTAATAATTCAATTCACATCTCTAACACAATCACAGACATCCAATCACACATTTCAATTCAATTACACAGAATATGTGAAATACTTATCTATATTGTAAGTTAGAGCTACCAAAATGACTGTGGGTGTTCTCCTTTCCACCAAATCATAGGCTCAAATGAATTTACTCTTAGCATTTTGGCCACCCCCATGCCAAACCATGACACCACCAGGGAGTTCTCTCTTTTCCTCAGGTCTTCTATGTTCCAAATCAAATCTCTTCCACGAGTTCTATCGTTTGTTTTCAAGCCCCCTTCTAGGAATAGTCTTCTTCCCACCCCCTTCCCACTCTCTTCTCTTCTTCCTCCTTGTATTCTCTTGCATTCCTCCCCCCAGGAAGGTTCTGGACCTGTCCTATTTTTTCTGCTGGAAGGAACTTGGGTCAATCTGGGCCTGTAGGAAGACTACCCTCTATGGTACTTTAAGATGATAGTTTTCTATTTTTTCAGCTAGGCCCTCCATTTTTCCATTCATTGGGATAGTTGGTGGTTCAACCACCAATTCTTTTCTCATTAACTTATTTTTCCTTGGGATCCGAATGAGGCTTATTATTCCAGATCAAATATTTCAGCAAAGAGGATTGAGTCATCTTGGCATGATGAACCCTCTCTATAGGTTTCCTCACTCTTTCCTCTAGTGGCATCATGGCTAGTACATCAAGGCTTCACCTCCATAGTCAGTCATTGGAAATCTAAAAAATAATACATTTACATTGTTCTCATGCTATGGCATGGTAATCATAAGTAATGACTAGTTACAAGTTGGGGGAAGTAAGGGTATTACAATGACCCTTAAACAATGGAATGTTAAACCAACGAGAAAGGAAATTTAATTATTGAGAAAAGGTAGTGCAATTACTACATGAGAATAAAAAAATACACATTGTGGCACCACATAAGAAGCTAGTGAGGAAATTTTGGTGATTTCTCATTTTGTAATCCCATTTAAGATTTATATTGTATGCATTTTCAACTATTTTTGAGAATTCATAACCCCATATTTTTTTTACTGAAGAAGAGACTATTGAGGCATGCTTGTGATGTTTTGAATATTAATTTCCATTAATTGGTTATAATTTTAGTTCATCCATTATGTTGTACGTTTTGATTTAATTAAAATTGGTGTTCTTTGAATTAATTGGTATCCCTAAATGTTGGTTGTGGATCCTGATTATCTTCCTGATTCAGAGGTTTGTTTCAACTGTGATTGGACCCCATTCCCTAATAGGTGGGTGTGGAGGGATTTCCCCCCCACAACTATTTTCAGGGGCATCCAGGGGAGGCAGAGAAACGTTTTTTAGCCCCCCCTGGCAGGGGATTCGAGGGCAACGCCCCCAAAGAGAAATTTTGTGAAAAATTACCTTGTAAAATATTGTAATTTCATAGTCAATCTGGACCATTCATTATAAGGTCACAGATTTGACGGTAGAAATCATTTTAGGGATTTTTTCCCTAGAAGGAAACCCTCTTTTATGATGAAATTGTATTGCAACTGTGTATGTGTGTGATTATTGTATTATAAGAGAGGAGACCATGAGAGAAAGAATGTAACACATCCAACCCCTTATAATAATTTTTAAGGAATGGGGCGTCAAAATTCCATTCTCCTTAAGTAATCAAATCCTCCATTCAGGGTATATATCACATTCTTCTCATCCAGATATTTCTAGCCACAACCTCCATGCTCAAAACCGAGCTCCGAACTGGCAGATATACCTCTCCCATGTTCCTCAGGTGTTCATTGGTCGAGGCCACGGGGCTTCCATGTGGATCTGGCTCAATATGATTCATCCTGAGTTCTCTAATATCCCAGAGCTTCCAGGGTTCCCAAATCTATGGCAAATATCCATAAACCAACCAATCTAATGACTAGGCTTGATCCTCGGCTAACTCATAGGCTAGCAGAGAATTCAGAGTTCGGCCTTCAGATTTGAATTCCAGGCCTAGCCCCTTCCCTACAGCTATAATCGAATACGACTGTGGGCTATGAATAGATGCCAAGACAAAAAGTGCCTATATCGGAGCTTCGGGCTCCAAAAGTTTTCAACTTATGACACCACAAATCTCTCGAACTTCCGAATTAGCGAATTTCACATATGCTATGGGGATCAATGGTCCCTGTTTTCTTTCAAGATCAACAACCCAAAATTACTTTAGGAATCTTCACTTTAGATAATTCCAAAGTACTCACAAACGCAAACCTTCGAAGTGAAATCCTTTTGGAGTGTCATATCTCCTGACATGCGTCCTCCACTACCAACGGTTACGATGAACTCTGGTGCTTCGAGCTTCGAGAGTTATTGAATTCTCGCAACGATCCTTCCTCCGAAGTGTCAGATCTTCTGACACCTGTCCTCTGAGATCGACGGCTCAAGTGAACTTCGGCATCCGAACCTTCAGGAATTCTTGTTCCACTTTTCTCCGAAGTGGCTATCCTCCGAAGTAACAGATCTCTCACCATGCATCCCTAAAATACAGACGTTTGAGATCCTCTCCATTGCTTCAAGCTTTGGGGATTTTCATAGCACCAAGATTCAAATCCTTCGAAGTGACTCTCCTTTGGATTTAATGATATACTTACACGCGTCCCGGTTGATGGACGGTTCATATATCCTCTAGCTCCCTGTGACTTTAGGATTCTTCAACCTTTTACACTTGCTTCCTTCCGGTGTGTTAGACCTCCGGAGTACCGGATTTGGTGCCACATGGCTTCGGCCTTTGGTCCTTTTGGTCTCTCTACAATACTACACCCCAAATCCTTCGAAGTCCCAAAGTCCCGGATTCTTGGTGTTTTGGTCACTTCACCAACCACTTTGGCTAGATGGGCATGTACCAGGGGAAGACATGTAGAAGGGATAGGGGTGACACATGCCCTCATCAGGGATGACACTTGTCACGTTCTAATGGGTCTATAGGGTATGTGATACACACGAATCTAGGTGACATGTGGCACTTAAAACTTGAGTCCACGTTACCATGGATGATGTCATTGTGCCACGTCACTCCAGACTGATCGTCTTTCATTCCCTTCGATCTCGTGGCCAAGGTATGTACATGTAACCCTTAGATCAATGACCTCTGCTACTTTATAACTTTGATGTTTGGGGGTCTTGCAATGCAAACACCTCTTGTCTCCCGGAGTTAGTCAACGTCGGGCTGAACACATCCTAGATCTGACGGTTAGGATAAGTCCCAAAGTGCCCTCAGATCAATGACTCTCATTAGTTCAGGCTTCAGAGCTTACTGACACTCCACACCTCAATTTCCCTAGAGTACCAAGTCTCGAGACTAAAGGATCTAGCTCCACATGTCCCCCCTATATCGATGGTTGAGAGGGATCTTGAAGGATCCTTAGATCCACAGTCCACATTACTTCGTGACTCTGACCTTCAAGGGTTTTTATGTTACAACATCCCTGTCCTCCTGGAGTGGTCAACATCGGGCTGACTACATCGTAGTTCCAACGGCTATGAGGGAACTCAAAGGATCCCCAGATCAACGATCCTGGTCACTTCCCGGCTATGGCCTTCCGGGGTTTTGGCTCCATTGCCACTCCATTTTCCTGAAGCGGGACTTCGCTGAAGTACCATGACCAGGTCCCTCCTCCTAAATGATCGGATGGTAGGCAGGGCTCCGAACGATCTCCCCAAATCTATGGCTCTCCTTTACTTCGTAACATCATATTTTGAGGAGTTTGATGCTATAACATCTCCATCCTCCCAGAGTAGAACTTCATCGAAGTTATCTCAGTGTAGATCCTACGACTGAGGGGACCCCCGAACATTCTTGATCGACAATTCACACTACCTCGCCATGGGTAGTTGGATATCGATTTATACGGTAATATAGGTTCACCTTACCACTAGGGAAACCGTTCATTGCCAATCAACTTTTCAGTAACTGAATATCTCGATTACCTTCGACCAATTTAAGGCTAGTAAGGTCGGCAATACTCCAAAGTCCCGGACTTCTAGAGCTCTGAATCCAAGAGGACTTAGCTCCCTTAGGCTTAACCTAAGGTTCCTAGGTGTTGGTTATATGGGTCCTCTCGAACGAATCTCGCCCGCTCATCTTCCAAACAAAAGAATCTTCTCTTTCAAGACTTAAATCTCATTATCCTTCCTGAGCTTCATCAGCTATGAATAACTTAGGCACTGAATCGCGCTTTGTGCTCTTTCTTCTGAGCTTAATAGACTCCTTTTTCCCAGGAGACTTGAAACAACTGGGAGTGTCTCCATGCATACGAGAAACTATGTCCAAGGTCGAGAAACTCACAGTTCTTCTGCTTAAACTTAATTCACTACAGGGCTCAAGCATTTACATGTACAAATCATATAGTTCCTTATTTTCTTACATACACAATCAAGAAAATATAAAGGGATACAGTATAATTATCAATCCAACATGCACATCCTAGAAACATTCATAGGATATCTAACTTTAATTCACAGTTACAATTAAATTACATAGGATATGAGAATACTTATCTATTACAAGTTCCATCCAACTAACTAATTGTGGATGTTCACCTTTCCACCCAACCATAGGCTCAGAGGAATTCATTCTTAGCGCTCTAGCCCACCCCGTGCTAATTCATGATATCACTAGGGAATTTATGCCAATTCTCAATGATTCTTTCTCTTTCACATCTTCTGCGAGGCTTATCAGATGCTTCCTCAACATCAAGCTCGCGACCTTCTGCTCAGGTCCCATTCTCTGCAAACTCTCAAATATTTCTTTCTCTGTCACGACCTCGATGAGATTTATCATATGCTCCCTCAACATCAATCTCATGGCCTTCTGCTCGTTCTCAGCTGGAGAGCTTCTCTCATTCTCCACTCTTCTTTGTATTCTATTACGTGCCTTGCACGCACATCCATCCTATCATGTTCCTTCTATTAGAAGGAAAACTCGGGTCAGTTTGGGTCTGCAGGACCCTGTGGTACTTCAAGATGACATTATGCAGCTAGAACATACTTCCATTCATGGGGTTAGTTGATGGTTCAACCACTAGTCCTTTCTTTATTAACTGATTCCTCCTTGGGAACTGGAGGAGGTTTATTATCCTCAACAAGGGAAATTTGGGGTCATTCGATATAATGAACCCTTTCTTATAGTTTTCACATTCTTTCCTCTAGTGATATCATGGCCATTACTTTCAAGGCTTCACCCCCACGGTCAGTTTTTTGGCTATCCAAACAATAACGCATTTACATTGTTCTCATGTCATAGCATGGTGATTATGATTAATGATTAATTACAAGTTGAGGGAAACAAGGGTGTTACAAATAAGAGGAAGTTACAAAAAACATGCTATAGGTTGTATCCCTTCATTTTGTTGGATAATAAAAAGGAAGGATCTGACAATTTCTTTGGTGGATGTAGCCCACACTGGGTGAACCACGCATATTTGTGTCTCTATTGTATTGTGTATATTTTTTTCTTTATTTCTGCATTTGTTTTATTTTATTTTCCCACGATCCTGTTTTTCTAACAACTATTATCATAGTGAAAGGTAACTCGCAAGAAAATAGGGTTTCTAGTTCGAGTGGGAGCAATGGAAAAAGATGGAAAGTTTAGGGTCGAGAAATTTAATGTCCAAAACTACTAGATATGGAAGATTCAAATGGAAGATTATTTATATAAGAAGGATATATTCCTACCATTGGGCGTAATAGCAAAGAAGCCGAATACCATGAAGGATGAAGAATGGGAGGTTCTTGATAGAAAGGCACTAGGAACAATAAGACTGAGTCAGGAAATGCTAGTGATTTTCAATATTTCAAAAGAAAAGACAACGAAGGAGTTGATGGATGCATTGGCTAAACTGTATGAAAAAACATCGTCATCCAATAAGGTATTTCTAATGAAGCGGTTATTTAATATGAAGATGTCAAAAGGTGGGTATGTTGCAGATCATTTAAATGAATTTAATATGGTTACTAATCAATTAAGTTTTGTAAAAGTGGACTTTTATGAAGAGGTTAGGGATCTTCTAATCCTATTCTCATTTCTAGAAATTTGGAATGGCTTGGTCATGGCTATAAGTAACTCTATCTTTGGTTCAAACACTCTAAAATTCGATGATGTTGTTGGTGTTATCCTTAGTGAGGAAATGCGATGGAAAAGTGTTAATGGTTAATCCATTATTATAGTTCTTTGCATTTCATTAGATAACAATAGCATAATACAAGATCACTGAGAAATACACAATCACAAGAGACACAACATTTATCCCGGGAAACCCTCTAGAGGAAGAAAACCCAACAAAACTTCCTTATTATAGATAGCCAATACAATGCAAAGAGATCTCTTAAACTAATATAGAAGATCCTCTCCCAGATATGCGCCACTCTCTCTCCTTCTTCTTTAACTGCAATTCCGAAACTTGTCTCTCAAATGAGCAAGTGAGTTGTGTATCTAAGTGAGGCACTAGCCTCCTTATTTATACAAGACTGGCACGTGTGAAGTGTCTCTTCACTGGCAGGGCCGACTTCTCCAACTAGGTGGTTATAACCACCTTTATTATGTTTCGGGGCCTCTTTGATATATTTTGGGGCCGAATTCTTATTTTGCCTTTTACAATTACAATATGACCAATCCGCAAAAGGGGATTTGGTCCTTTTAAAGTGGCCGACATGATCAATCCACAATGGGGTTTGATCCAATGATTAATAT
>JASDQU010290651.1:0-14440 GCA_032191745.1 Picea mariana | reverse complement strand
CCGACATAAATAAAATAACATTGCTAATCTAATATGCTCCAATTAAGTGGTAATGAGCCAATATTAGGGCTTAACAGTGAAGATACAATTAGATAAAAGGAAAGGTGCCCATGATTCCTTTGATAAGCTAGTAGACTGGCAGAAATTGTATATAGAGGCTCCTTCAAATGTCTCAATATTTGATCATAGAGAAAAGGGGAAAAAAACAAGTACTACTAGACACTTGGAAGGCCTCAAGTGGGGACATTGAAGAAATTATAGAGATCACCACCAAAGATTGCTTCAGGCCATGTAATCCAACATATTAGAAAAATTTGGAATTCCAGCTATGGATGAATTGAATCAAGAAGCTCCTAGTAAGGTAAGAATTGCAAAAGTTGAGTGGAGCCAAGATGAAAACAAACAAAAACTTTCCCAAATTAGTAAGATAAACAAGGATGTTTTGAATATCTACTTGGTAAATTCAGTAAAGCTTGCCACTATGACTGATGCCTACATTAAAAGAATGCACAGATATTTGGAATGATAGGCTTCTGAAAGGATTTATGATGGAGAGTTACAAGTTGAAAGAATGAAGTTGGACAAGGTTCAAGAATTCTCCAAAATTTATAATTTGTGGACTTCCTACAAAGAGTTTAGTTACAAGAAAGTCTCCATGAATGTTTTAAATGGATATTGTATATGCATAAATTGAAATGAAAAGGAAATTTAAATGTAGAAAAGGATGAAAAGGGTGGGATGAAATGTTGTAACATTAAAATTAGTAGTTACATAAGATAAATGGTCTTTCTTATTAAAAAAATAAATACCATTGTATTAGAGTGGGGAATTTTTTCCATATATTCCAATGTAATACTCTTATTGCATAAATAAGGGACAAAAGGAACGTTTGGATCCATGAATGGTATTTAGTTGTGTTATTGATCCAGATTATTTTTGGCACGAAATGAGAGCAGATATATAATAAATAAATGTACATAGATATATAAGATATCCAATAATATAACAGAGATATATTAGAGATATAACCATATACACAAAGATACAGTAATACACAATTTCTATTAATGAGCAAAATGTACAAAACTGTAGAAATATAGAGTGAAAGACTCGCTAGAATGGTGGCATCTTATCTCTAAGAAGAGATGTGACAGCTACACTCATTCACAAGAATATAATTTTTAAAATGAGGCTCCAAAGGCATTCTTAACATAAAAAAAAAAATCCAAAACCCTAACCCTGGAAGATGAAAAGCCAACAGTTTTGTGGACGCTGTTTTGGGTAGTTTGGTGTATCAAATTCCCAGGGACATAACTTTGGCATATGATATTTGTTTGGGGTGCATGATAGCTCGTTGGAAAGGTATCGATGAGGATCTTAATTTTTGGGGCTCAATAAGAGAATTCAACTATAATTGAGGCTCCCAATCATGAAAAAAGTCTTTTAGGCCCTCAAAATGGCCTCGAAAGTTTAGGACCCGAAAAACTACCAAAAATCGTAAATTGCAAACAAATTGTTTTGACCCAATTGGAATAGGTGGGTGGCCACCAATATACACCTGGACATATATTCCCTCCTTAGGAATCAATGGTCTCCATTTTTTTGAGTTTCGTGGGGAGAGGGGAAAGCGTTTGCTGAATCTGAATCTTGTCGACTCCTGAGTTGCTTGCATTGTTGGAGAAGTTGCATTGATTCGCTTGTTGAAGACTGTCACAAACCTATTGATGGCGGGATTGAATACGTTCAACCAACCTATTGTATCTTGTCTTGATTGGGAAGTGTGTAGGTACCATTGTAGGTGAAGAGACAATATATTCTTTCTCTTCTACAATATGCTTCTATTGGAAAGAAAGGTCTTGGGCCAAGGCTGTAGTAGTTGTAGTGTCCTTTTGTTCACCTTTTGAATAGATTGTGAAGAGGATAAATTTTGCAGTATGATAAATTACCATGAGACATTGTTTTGGTGGGACAGTTGTTAGAACTACCTCTGGTCCCACATAGTAACAATGACACTATGGGGTCTAGACTCATAAATAACATGGCACTNCATAGATGGAACAAAATAACATCACAGACATCCAGTGGGGAAACATCACATAATATATTTTCCTTGAAGGGTTGGATGCCGTATGAAAATCAACATTGTTGGCTTCCATGGAGATCTCATCCCTGGCGAAGACACCCGATGTTGTATGGTTGTAGGTGTGGTGTTGTCGACAATCCAAACTGTTTGATGACATCTGTTGAGATGAGGTTCTTTTGGCTCCCTCTATCAAAAATAAAATGTAGTCGGGTCCCCTTCACCTACATATATGAATAAAAAAGGTGCTCCCCCTTTTCACGATATCTTAGCTCTTCTGGTTGAATGGTTGTAGTCACGATAGTAGCAGTGGGGTCTACGTCGATGATCTATATTCTCCCATTATTTTCTTAATCATATTCTAAATCAGGGTTCGAATCCTTTTCTTTGATATAGGTCATCAATGATTTTTTTGAGAGACATTCATCCATGTTGTGCTAGGGGATTTTATGGAAATCGCACCACTTTCTAGTGTCCTTCTTTCTATTTCCATTACTGTTCTTTTCCTGTTTCTTGGAATGGTTTTCTGGAGGCTGGTTGTTAGCATCATATTTACCATACTTTGGTTGTTGTGGATTACTCTAAAGTGGACATTTTATGAATATGGATCTGTTGTTATCGCCCGACGTTGAAGGATGTGCACAAAATTCTCCATCATTTTGTCCCTCTGTCACATTAGATCTTGCTCAAGAAACATATTATTAGAACATTTTGATCTATCATCTTTCTTTTATTCCTCCATGGAGGATTTATTTGGCATGCAAGAGATATTTCCATCAAGAGAGACAAGATCGAGAACCAACTTTCTATACTCGGACCTCGTCGAGGAGATTCACTGAAAAACGATCAAGAGCAGCCTGCTCTGATACCACTGATCTAGATTATTTTCGAAACGAAATTAGAGAAGAGATATAATAAAGAAATTCATAGATATATATTAGATATCCAATAATATAACATATATATATATATATATATATATAGGAGATATAAACATAAACACAGAGGTACAATAATACATAATTTATATTAATGAGCGAAATGTACAAAATTGTAGAAATACAAAGTGAGAGACTCACTAGAATGGTGACAACTTATCTCTGAGAAGAGATGTGATGGATATGCTCATTTAAAAGAACATGATTGTTACAATGAGGCTCCAAAGCCCTTTTTAATGTAAATAAAATTCAAAATCCTAACCCTAGAAGATGAAAAGCCAACAGTTTTGTGGACCCAGTTCTAGGTAGTTTGGTGTATCAACTTCCCAGGGGTGTAACTTTGGCATATGATCTCTGTTTGGGGCACATGATAGCTCGTTGGAAAGGAATTGAAGAGGAGAGTAATTTTGGAGGTTCAATTAGAGACTTTTACTATCATTGAGGTGTCTAATTGTGAATTAAAAAAAAAACATTGTTTAGGCCCTCAAAATGGCCCCAAAAGTTTAGGACCTGGAAAAACTACTAAAAATAGTAAATTGCCAACAAACTATTTTGAGCCAGTTGGAATAGGTGGGTGGCCACCGATATCCACCTGGATCAATGATAATATTCTTCTTCATTTCTATTTAATGCTTGTTTTTTACATGAATGATAATGGATACAATTTTGTTTTGTGTTTATTATTCAATTAAAATAATTTTTTCATGGTTGCTATCAGATACATTTGTGATGTATTGGGATTACTAAATAATTCTTTATATAATGTCTCTATTTCATTTTTGTTTCAACATATCATTGAATGTGAGAAATACTTCTAATGTTAAGAAATATAATTTAAGGTTGTGTCTGACTCTTTTATATTATCTTCTGATTAGGATAGGTTAGATTGATAGATATATTAGATAACATAGGTTTCATTTTAATTAGCTAGATTTAGAAGTAGAAACGTTATTAGAAGCAATTTTGATTTCCTTCTTTGTTATTAAAAATATTAGTGGCAATCGAGCCCACATACCGATCAGAGATTGTTATTCCAAACAAGAGTCTATCTAATTGGGACTCACCGTTAGGAGTTATCCCTTACTAATTTACATAGACCATTTCGGCCCATCAACACCACACACAACAACATTCATATTTTCAAAGTAAAAAATAAATGCATCATTCAATCATAGAATTAAAATTGTAAATAAAATAATGATCAAAACACTTATATTTTAGAAGTGATTTACACAAACCACCTATAGACAACAAACATTCCAGCCAACCATAGAGTATGATTCTTCAATTTTCTCTGCATCAAGTAACCCCTGAGTTGGGGCTATGAATCCAAAAGGATGGAAAAGATCCTATGGGTGTCTACAATCAACTTTAACATCTCATATACCCACTAAAACACAATGATGTGAATCCTACAACAATCTCAATCACCCATCTCTCTCCCTCATCAACCCACACAACCCAAGGGATGATATTTCCTTCTCTACACCACAGTCCCTCAAACAATATCCATCCCCTCCATAGCTCCAACAAATATAGGACAACAATATCTCTTCTGGGGGATCCAGGAAATCCACCTGCAACATGAGTTCTCACACAACAAGCTCACTTGATATTGGGTAATTTTCTCCATAGAGAATCATTCACAGGCATAACAAACTCATTTTCAACGTAATTTTCAGCTTGAACAAGCTATCTTCAATACCCACTACGGCTAACCACTCTTCCATAACATTCTACTCTCCTTTTTCTCACTTCTTCTTTAATGTAAAAATACTCTATTTTCCTACTCAAATTTCCTCTTTTCCCATGCTTGCTTAGCTCTTACATTTCCCCCAAATATGCTTACACTCAAACCTTGTTGTCATAATAGAGTGGGATGACTTCCTCACTCAACCCCTTACATGAATTAAATGACTTGAGTTCTTAGTAAGTCAAAGGGATAAATGGATAAATGACAAACTGATTAATGAAGATGGCTTAAGACTCAAGGCATATGCAAACCCCTCAAAACCCCAATTAAGCCCCCTCTCTTGTGGAATCATAGCCCCCTATTACATTGGTCCTTACTCGTCTACAACCTACATTGCATTTCATTTTATTATTTTGCATGTAAAATGTTTACATATTTCATTGTTTGGCCTATGACTATTCATAATATTTACAATTATACAATGCTAAATTTGGGATCAAAACTAGGGTGTCACAATCATATAGTCAAAAGACATTGTATTTCTTAGCCAAATGATATAGTAGAAAAGTTAGAGAGAGAGAGAGAGAGAACAGGGAGGGGGGATTGCTTAGGAAGAGTTATTGGAGACTGTTAGGGACCTATAACCATAGGTAACTCGATTCTTCGACTTCTGATTTGGTGTTGCTCCCGTGATGAGACATCTAGCTCGGTTGATTCCATTTTCCCCTCTGTCTGTTTCGCCCGATCCTTCATCACACTACCCAATCCTTTGTCACCTTGTTGTGCCCTTCATTCCCTCATCCTTCACTTCTTCTCCTCTTCGCTATCTTCATCCCTACATTTGTAATAAACCACCTTAGCATAAAAACATTAGGTTAGTAGTTAGATCATACTTGTTAATAATAAATTAATCATTGATTAATTAATTCATGATTAATAATTAAGCTAGTTGTTAATAGTTAGGTTAGTTCTGTATTAATCACACAAAAGAAAAACAATTAAAAATATAATACAATTAAAACATAAAACAAATAATTAGAGAAAACAAATATAAAACAATAATAAAAAACAATATAAAACATAAAAATAAAACAAATCATAAATAAAAACTAAACTATATAGTTAAAACAAAAATTAATAAAACAAATAATAAATTAAAAATTAAAAAAATAAAAATAAAACATAAAGCGCACCTTATGCACTTATCCCAAGGTAAATAAATCCACGGATATAAAAAATTTCGGACCCCCTCGTGCTTTTCGAACTTTAACGGGGGGGTCCGAAAAGAGGTATTGGAAGGGAAACTTGTCACCTCCAAGTGATTTCGAAACCCCCCCCTCCCAATACCACTTACCACCTCAGGGGGGGTCCGGAATACCACCTTTCCCCAAGAAACCACTTTCCCCCAATTTTTCAAAACCACCCATTTTTTTGTCTGTTTGACACCTCGTCTTTCGAAGTGGATTCTGGGCAAAAGGAGACATATTTTAAAAAAATGAGAGAGTTTTTTGTTCAAGACGGGATGAAGAATGAAAACCTCTTCCATATTTTTCAAAGGTGCCATCAGTTGGGAGAATTGAAGCTGTCTTTCAGGCTCATTTTTGGGATTTTTGGTTTTCCTATTACGGCCCTGATTTTGAGGGAGATGTTACGGCGAGATGGAGGGGAATTTGGAGAAACCAAAGGAGGTTTGTGTCTAGAACATTCCCATATACAATAAAATACTTCATTGTTTTCCTAGGTGTTATAATTGAAGAGAAACATATGTCTGTGTGGACCCCTTGTTTGCAAAGATTCAACCAGTTTTTCATGGCAGACAGTTCAGGATTTTTGGGGATTTGTTGCTATTTTTGGCCGAGGCGGTTGAATAAAACTTCCAAAACTTGTTGGGGGATGTCTCCTATTTATTCATATGATTTTAATGTAAAAGGGTGGTTGATTCTGGCACCCAAGAATGGGAGGGACCATGATTGAACTTTGTATCAAAGCTCACAGAGCTTTCTGTATTTCATCAATCCAATAATATAGTCACAACAACTATAGAATTCATGTGTCTTTTTGGGTGGTGTTGTTTTTGTTATTCACTGTGATTTGTTTCCATTTTATTTCTTATCTTATTCATACTTTGAATTATGCAAAGAATTTCAAATAACAAAAATTTTTGAGACATACACTCAGTTTCTGGCTTTGACATAATTGTCAAAGTTTTCTTCTGAATGGTTAATTTCAAGATTCTAGATTTCCCTGTTATTGCCTGGTCTTCTCACCTTGCTCCTCTAAATCCAAAATCAAATTCAAAGAATCCAACAAGAGTGCCTACCTTTCCCTGTAAGGTTGTCTGAAGAACTTGCTTTTAATTGAACTTTAGGTTGTGACCCCATTACCCAATGGACCTCTTTTCTCCTGTTCCAGCCAATCATTTGAAAAATCCAAACTCTGAACTCATTAGCTAGCCTAATATATATTCAAACAAATCTATATCAAACAGAGAGATCCCTCTCTGAGTCTTGGAGGGATATATCCAAGGCTCGAAGTGGTTTTGATGTTGCCTCTATGACTGCCTCCACATCCTTGGGCAACTTACAGAGTGATAACAGAATGACGACCATACTGGGGACTTTCTCCAACAGTGCACTTCTAGTTCCAGATCTGATCACTGATGGTGAACAATGAGTTGACACAAGAAAGCTGAGATCATTCACCTGGTGACTCCAATCAGCTCCAGACAGTGCCGAATCAAAGACTCCACTTGAGGAAGAACCTGAAGCATGACCAAGCAACCTAGAAAGAGCACGTATTCAAGTCCAAATTGCATTCAAGACATATTTGGTTTTATATGTAATTATGTTCTATCTTATTGTAAGCCTGATCAAAAGTACATTGTTGAAGATTGCATTGACCACCTGCTAATTGATGAGCCTCAAGAGACCAAGCCCCAAATTGTAGATCATGTACGTACTGATGCACCTGTAGAAATCCCAGTGAGACATAATCCTTTTGTTTTATCTCTTACTCTTTCTAAACCTCCGGATGGTTGTAAGCTTCTTGCTTCACCTCCTATACTTGCAAAAATCCCAGACAGATACAAGCCTCTACATTTGCCTCCTTTTCTCCATGACCTCCCTGTCAATTACATCAATAATTTTCCCAAGTTTGATGGAGAAAATATGAGGATCACTGCTGAAAAGCATATTCAAAATCTTGAGGATTTTCTTGATCTATTTGAGGTAGAATAGGATGATGTCTGCATCAGAATTTTTGCCCTATCATTGCCAGGTAAAGTCAAGAATTGGTTTAAGAATCTTTCATATGCAAGCATTAGCAATTTCCATCAGTTTGTAAAAAATTTTCTAGATCGATGGGTGATCATGAGAAATGTATTTCTCATCATAGAAGAATATGACCATTTGAAAAGATGGCCAGGGGAGATAGTACCTCAGTTTTCAGAAAGGTTCAATAAGATATATCATGCGATGCTTGCTGATATAATACCACCCCTAGGATCAGCTCACTTGCATTTCCCAGATGCCTTTGATCCCGAGATGGCATTCCAATTAAGAGAAAGGAACACTACAAATATCAAAGAAATGCAGAACATTGGAGTTGATGTGGAGGCCAACTTTCTGATCAAAAGGTCAAAGATAAAGAACAAAGAAAAGGAGCAGCTGAAATCTTTAGAAGCTAAACTGGACATTCTTGCTAGCACCATGGAAGAAATGTTTCACAGGATGAGCATAAGAGAAAAAATCGATGTTCAAAGACATCGTGTTCCATTGATTTTAGAGAAAGATAAGGTCATTTTTGCGAAACACTTTGCAGCTCACCCTTGGTACAATGTTTTGGATAATGATTCTTTCATGTATTCAATTCATGACGTAATCAAAGATGAAGCTCCATCTCAACTTGTAGAGGAACAACCAGCTAACATGATGTGCATGTTTGATGACATTCCTTATCTGGATAACCTACCCAAGTGTGATCGGTATGATGATGAGCATGAGGCTAAGATAGATGTGTACTCTTCAAAGCAATCAACAACATGTTGTTGACAGGAAGAAGATCGGTTACATCTCAGATATCACAATCAATCTGCACATGGAAATTATGACAGCAATGATCAAAGTGCAGAAACTCTTAGAGTAAGTGGAAACATTCTTCCCTTATGTTTCTCATCTTTTCAATTTCTGAAAAGAAACTCTAGGCAAGTTGGAAATAGTGAAGACATAAAATTTTCTGATGAGTCAATAGAAGATGTCATTGACGACATGGGATCTGTTTTAGACCCAAAATCACAGTCACTAATTTCCCTTGATTTTCAAAGTCCATATGTAAGTCCAAAAATCGAAACAAGATTTGAATCAGTGGAATGTAAGTCTATACCATTAGATTATAATTCATTTTAAATTTTGGAGGAAAGTGCAGAACATTTCCAAGAAAATGCAAACTGTCTGCCCCTATGTTTTGCCTCACTCCTGAGAAAAAATTGCAAGCAGATTGTAAACAGTAAGAAATAGGAATGTTCTAATGCATCAGTTGAAGAGAACAAGGATGATCTGGAAGCTTATACATAAGTACAGCTCCTAAATCTTTTTGAAGGCCAAATCTTAGATGAAAGCTTAAAGCCTGAGACAAATTATGAGTTAACCCAAAATAACTTTGTACCATTATGCTTTGATTCATTTTATTTTTTGAAAAAGAATCTTGAGTATATGCTAAAGGATAAACACACAGAAAATCAAGAAGTTTCAGTGGAACCAATGTAATACTCTTTTCAATTTCTACAGGATCCAATATCTGATGTGTTGGGTGACTTTTATTGTCAAAGTCATTTTCCATCATATAGCTATGGGCTGAAAAGATGTTATGATATTGACATGACCAATCATTCAACTTCATGGTATTTTTCAGAACTCACATTACAAATCCCACCAGAACATTTGCAGCCATATCAGGAATTTTTTGAGGATCTAGACAACATAAATATAGTACCAAATCATGAGGTTGAATTGGTTGAATTTGAACATCAGGAGATAGGTCATGTTTATCGTGATCCTGTAGCTGTCTATATGGAGGAATTTTTCTTTTCAGAATACCCATTGATTCCCAAAGTCTCTGGAATTGTCCACAGACCTAGGGTTTTGTGTTTTAAAGATCAGACTAGAGATCATTTTGTGTTGCCCGTGCAAGTTCTATTTCTAATATTTTTTAAAAACATTGAAAAATTAGAGCTAGTAGAGCAGTTTCTTGACTGGTTGCACTGGCATTATTGTATCATTTAAAACAACAAAATTATCAGTAACGTAGGGTAGGTAGGAGAATGTGAATAATCTCATCATTCCGAGCATCTATTTTCAGTAGTGTTCATTTTGATTTGATTTCAGTTGAAGGATAAAAACAAGTACAATTTGCAGAATAAGATTTTGGGATCAACCCAATGAATAAAGCACTGGTCTGCCTGATCAGAGTTCAATGGTTCTTGACACCTCCTGAAAGAGCTTCCATCCCCAAGTGGAACCTATGTTAGGGACCTATAATCATAGGTAACTCGATTCATTGGCTACTGATTTGGCATTGCTCTCGTGATGAAGACATCTCGCTCAGTTGATTCCATTTTCCCCTCCATCTGTTTCACCCGATCCTTCATCACACTACCCAATCCTTTGTCACCTTGTTGTGCCCTTCATTCCCTCATCCTTCACTTCTTCTCCTCTTCACTATCTTCATCCCTACATTTGCAATAAACCACCTTAGGATAAAAACATTAGGTTAGTAGTTAGATCATACTTGTTAATAATAAATTAATCATTAATTAATTAATTAATGATTAATAGTTAAGTTAGTTGTTAATACATAGGTTAGTGATTTATTAATCACACAAAAGAAAAACATTTAAAAATATAATACAAATAAAACATAAAACAAATAATTAAAAAAAAAACAAATACAAAACAATAATAAAAAACAATATAAAACATAAAAATAAAACAAATCATAAATAAAAACTAAACTATATAGTTAAAACAAAAATTAATAAAACAAATAATAAATTAAAAATAAAACAAAATTAAAACACGTAATAAAACAAAAAGGTAAAACTAAAAAACAAAACAAAAATCTAAAAAAAAATAAAATAAAACATAAAGCACACCTTATGCACTTATCCCAAGGTAAATAAATCCACAGACATAAAAAAATTCGGACCCCCCCATGCTTTTCGAAATTTAACGAAAGGGGGGGGGGGTGTGGGGGCGATCCGAAAAGTGGTATTGGGAGGGAAACTTGTCACCTCCAGGTGATTTCATACCATTCCCCCTTCCAATAACACTTACCACCTCAGGGGGGTTCCAGAATACCACCTTTCCCCAAAAAACCACTTTTCCAAAATCAAATTCAAAGAATCCAACAAGAGTGCTTACCTTTCCCTGTAAGGCTATCTGAAGAACTTGTTTTTTATTTAAAGTTAGGCTGTGACCCCATTACCCAATGGACCTATTTTCTCCTATTCTAGCCAATCATTTAAAAAATCCAAACTCTGAACTCATTAGCTAGCCTAATATCTATTCAAACAAATCTATATCAAACAGAGAGATCCCTCTCTGAGTCTTGGAGTCATAGATACAAGACTTGAAGTGGTTTTTATGTTGCCTCTGTGACTGCCTCCATAACCTTGGGAAAATTACAGAGTGATAACAGAGACCACCTGCAAAACAAATAAGAGTGAGGTGAGACATGCATATAATCTCTTTAAAAATGAGGTAGGAACTCCCATGATCATGAAAATATCAAAGCAAGTTAAATAGGAGATCCTGGAAATATGGGATAGATTTGAATACATTTAAAAAATTAATGTTTCCTCTGTCCAAACACATGTGCGGGAATAATGGAAACCATGGGGGTTGTGTTGAAATGAAGGAAAATTACCTCCTGCAACAGGGGATAACTACCTGATCACGAGTCCCAATTAAACTCATTTTTGTTTGGAATGGTAGTTTCCAACTGAAATGCGGGCTCAGTTTACACTTAACAAGTTTTCTCTTTGAAAAGAGACTTAACCATTTGATCTCTTATCTAAATGATCCTATATTTGCAGAAAATAAATCCTAACTATTGATCCTATATCAATTGAGAGAAAAGTTTCATTATATGTGTAGATATAATGATTAATTCTTTATATTTAAGAGGGAATTATTTATCCAAAGAATATTTAAGTACAATAACTATTGTTGCTAGAAATAGATGGCAACAGTTATATCTACACTTTATAATTATATTTTTAGGATAAATTTAAGTCCCCTTTTAAACCACGGTAATGAGAAATAGAAGTCTCATAAACTAAATCCAAAACAATGTTTATTCATCTACAAAAAATTAAGAATAATCATAGCATATGGATGATTTTCCTAATAACTATCAATTGAATAACATAACTGGAACTGTTGATTAAGGTTGGTTGTCATTGATGTCAACCGTTGAAGAAAGCCCCGTAGCACAAATGTTGGGTAATGGACCCAATATTTTTTGATTTAAAGATGACTTGTTATTGTCTTGTCATGTTTGATAATAAGTATAAATGGATGAACTCCAAAGTGGTCCCCTTATGGTGAAATCCCTCACGGGAAGATGCTTTGCAGATTAAGTTATCCTAGAAGTATGGTTAGAGAACTCATGCTTATTTGTAGAATAATGAGATGAATTTTAGTGAATTTGTCATTGAAACTATCCTATATGGATAGTGCTTGTCAGTCCATTTCCAGTGGTATGTGGAACGCCACATAAATCCTCACGGTTAGAGAGTTATGGCCATGAGAAGTTGGAGAACCTAGGTTTGGGTAATGGACCCACGTTTGTTTGATGGATAATGGTATGAGTTTTGATATATTTGCAGGTAATACTATTCTATATGGATGGTACATGTCATTCCATTTCTGGTGGTATGTGGAAAGTCAGATAACTCCTCACGGTTTGAGAGTTATGGCCTTACGAAGTTGGAGGACCCTCTTATGTCATCAAGAAGCCCCAAAAGGTCAAAATAGTGAAAGTGGTTTAAGAGATTTTAGAAGGTAAATAATAAAGTGAATTGATGAGTGTACTATAATTCAAAGTGAATACAAAATAAATTATTTAAATAATAAGTTTAATGGAGAAATTAGAAGTGGGTTAACCCTAAAATAAGGAAAGTGGGCAAAGTGATCTAGAAGATGTTTTTAAGGAAGCTACTTGGAGAGTATAAATAAGAGGCAAGGCTCTCTCGTTTTAGACACAATTGAGCATATTGAATACCTATAGGTGTCTAAGGTAACCAAAGGATATATAAGCTGAATTTCAGAGGGAAGGTGAAGAAAAGAAGGCCGGAATGCAAGAAAGGATAAATTATTTTGATGATGCTTTCTAAGGTATGTTATTTACAGGTCATCTCACCATTTCCACAATAACGTTTTTTCTAGAATGCTTCAGCTAGTGAAATTTCTATTCCATTGAGGAAACATATCCAAGTATCTGTGGTAAAAATTAAGCTTGTGGGTTTTTGTATTTTTGTATTTACACTCCGTGAAAAATAGGGTTTGTGGCTAGTCCTGAAACTAGTAAAACACAGGTGTCTCAGGTAAAAACGTCATAAATTCTTCATAATAGATCTAAATTCAGTAAGAACAAATGTGTTGGTTATATTATAGTCTATAGTATTCTTTGTAATAGTTTCAGATCGATTCAACAAATTTTCCGTGTGGGGCACGCTCCACAATGGAGATCTCTAGAATAAGTCAGAATTCACCAAGGTATGCCATGTTTGCTATAACTACTTTTCTGAGAGGTTCCAAGTACTGAAACCTAGAGGAATTCTATTAAACACAGTAAATAAAATTGTGTATCAGTTTCAGATATTTATTCATTACAGGTACAAATTTATGATTATTTCAACTTAGGGTTGTTGACTAATCCAAAACTACTCATGTGAGACTAAAGAAAAGTTTGATGTAAATGCTAGTCTCTTGTTGTTTAAAGTTAAGGAAGGTTTGCAGGTATGTGATCATATACACCAGGTCTATTATAGATTTATAAATCATATTTGGATGATGAAATTGATGAGGGATTTTGGTTAAGGTACATGTTGGGTACATGGTTGAGAGAAGTAGTTGATGAGTTGGCACACACATGAGGTGTATAGTTGATGATGTTAGTACATATTGATGAGTCATAGTTGATGAGTAGTTGAAGCATGATTGGTACATAATTGGTACATGGTTGATGCACTTGGTTATGGTACAGGTTGATTCTAGGTTGAGGTACATGTTGATGGATGGTTCAAGTTTATTGGTACATGTTTACAACGATATATCTCATAGTGATAGTGTGAGAGTGGTTCCATCATTATACTTCTACTTCACGGCAGTTGGACGGGGCAAGGACAGGTGGTTGTAGCCACCTTTCGGTTTTAGTCGGAGAACATAGGGGGTTGGAGCGTCCTTTTGGTTGTAGCCAGAGAATTAGGGAGTTGGAGCTTCCCTCAGGTTGTAGCCTGAGAAACTAGGGGATTGGAGCCTCCTTCCAGTTGCAGCTGGAAAACAAAGGAAGTTGGTGCTTCCAATGAATGTAATTCTTCAATACATATAAGAAAAATCATTATGTGGTTTTCTCCCGATTTGGGTTTCTACGTAAAACATTGGTGTACTATGTATGTATGTGATTATTCATTTCTTATTGCTCATTATTGGATAATTATTCTACATTGAT
>JASDQU010290644.1:0-14440 GCA_032191745.1 Picea mariana | reverse complement strand
ATACAAAATACAACATTAAAGGTATGTTGATTGACATTTTCAAACAAAAGTGGCATAGCCTTATGTTGGTTATCAAGCAGTTCATAATGTGTGAAGGTAATTATGGGATTATTTTCTATTTTCATATCCTCTTACTTATGTTTTTTCTAGGGTTTCACCTAAACCTACCATACTACTTGTATAAAATCCTCTGTAAAATAGATAAATTCTATCAATGAAAAAGTAAAAACCCTGAATCAATCCTTTTTCACCATGGCCTCATATGCATTCTAATTGAATACCATCTTGCAAGGACAGGGAAAAATTTGGATGTGTTTTTGAAAACAAATAAATTTCAACCCAAGGCTTCTTTATCAGGCTTGAACCCTATCCCTGAATCATCTAGGGTTGTAGAAGAATCAAACCCTCCTCAGGCTACCTCCCAGGGAATTCAAATTGACGTTCTATTGCAATATGATACTCCATCTACCCAAGATGAGCATTTGATTCAGAAGAAAACTATTGCTCCCATCCCACATATCACTCAAAACCTTGAATCAATCTTAGACCAATTGAAAGAAAAAATGTTGGAATGTTTTAGGAAAGGAATATAGATTAAGTATGTCAGTTTAAAGATTGATTTGAAGCCCAGTATGCAAGGAAAACAGGTTCAATGTAACATTGGGACCGATTTTAATAATAAGGATGTAGGTCGAAGGTTGTATAAGATGTTAACAAACAAGTCTAAGAAAAAATAAACCCCATTGGAACCAAAATCCATTTGAAGAACATTATTCCTCTTGTGAAAATGGTAATGGAAAATATTGATCTTAGGACCAAACCCCATATTATTTTGTTGATAACCTACCACCTTTTCTTCGCAAGTCTGAAGAGTTTCTAGGCATTCAGATAGCTCTAAGAGGTAATGATGCTATAGGGAATCCATTGGAAGAGAATGACCAACATTTTAAGTATTGTCATAACTATCAATTCTAGACCGAAATATATTATGCAGTTGTCCCCTACCTTCAGATCTGTCTGGATCAGATGCAAGAAAAAAATAGATAACTAAAGAGGGAAAGCCAAAAATTAATGAATGATATAGAACATAGTTTTCCTTGAGCTATTAAGAAACCAAATAATTCTCCACACACTATTGTTAACAAATCCACCAATGTCAATATTATTGTTGAATCCAAATTGCATGCATCTTTGATTTCCAATGCATAATTTATGGTAATAAAAATCGTTATTTTTAGTTTTGTGTTGATTTGTTTTGATTTTGATGCAAATTTAGATTCAAATTTGTTTTGATTTTATAATTTTTTAGACCATATACAGAATCATGGTTTCTGTAGCCATTATTTATTAAGTATAATAATATTTCTGATTGATTGTGTTTTGTATTTCTGGTCTCAAAATAATGTAGAGATATTCTTGACACTATGATGAAGAGCATTGATATCATCTAGATTATGGTTTTTGTTCTAGTTAGTATAGAGTTAGTTCTATGTATGGCCCTATGTTGGTTTGCCAACAAAGTTTTTTCAAATTTGTTGAAAGAATTATCTTTTAAATTTATCATTATTCTATTATTAGAATAAGTGAAATCCTTTTGTTAAAACATTCCATCTTGTGAGGGATTCGATTCTATCAAAAAGATAGGTGGGTTGATTCTCATTTTGTTTAAATAGATTCAAAATATTCACAAGAGGGACATGGTGAGAATTTTGGGATAATGTACCAATGCTTATTTTGAAGAAGAATATGGAACTATACATTGCTTAGGGATTTTTTCTTGTGAGTAATATTGTTTTCCTTTCAACACAATATCTATTATTATGGTTCATGTTCTTTTGTTGATTAATCATGTATTGATTAAAACTCAACTTTAGTCTATTTTGTCAATACATTGTTAGTTACTTTCATTTATGCTTATACTAATTATGTTCAATTTCTAATAGTTCATTGTCCCAATTATTAAGATCCTTGTGATTGTATCATTTTGATGAAAGTATTAAATTATATTGAGTTTATTCGTATACTTTGAACTTGCAATGACTTAATTTGTCAATTGAAATTATTTTATTCTTAACAAATGGTTTATTGTATCTTCATAAAGGATAAGATTAAAAAAATGTTGTTTCTGCATCATAAACAAGATTTTGATTGTCAGTTGAAGTGATGTTCTTTGGGAATTTTCACATTCTTGGTATTTCACAGCCTTCTGCCATAGATTTCTCTTGACAAACAGGTTGTTGGAGTAGCTTTATACATGAAAGCACAATCAAAAGTTCTCTTTAAATATTGTTCAGTAATAGGTTAATTGGTTTCTTTAAATACTCGCAAGTAATAGGTTAGTGGGTTTTTGTATTTTATATTAGATCCCCTTATTGGCTAACAGAGCCGTAAAACCCGTCAGGGTGAGTTATCCCAAATGGATTAGGTTATTGTAGACAACTTTAGACTAGAACCTCCCTTCTAGTTGATGAGAATTCATATTTTTCCATCAACAAATGGCACTAGAAGGATGTACTTTTAGATATTAATGACATATGGAGGATGAAAAAAACCTCTGAACAATCTCTCTCCAGTTAGAAATCGTAGTCGCTCAGACTACACTATCGTATCTAACACATGTACTACATCCAAAACTGAGTTTTTCATTCCACTCAATCAAAATTATCCATCCACTCCTATCGAAACTACAACACCACCTTTACAAATACCATACCTATAGGAGATACTCTAGATATCCCACCCATTGTTAATAAGAACTCACGATACTTTGGAAAGGATCTGGGAACTGAGTGATCAATTGTATCAACCTCTTGATTTTCTTGGTCAACAAGAAAACTCACCTGTAATTGGTACACCCAACTACATGTTTCACAACATCTTGAATAATCAAACTGAAAATAATATTGTAGCTGGAATCCTTAATCCCTTGTGTCAAGATCAGTTGGAAACAAGAGTATGACAGTCACGCAACACTGAAACTCTTATTCTAGGTGTCAGGGGATATAGTCTTCCTACTTCCCCACCCAACCCATCTCCACCTCCATCAGGAGGAGAATCCTATGACTAAGAAAGTTCCTCTTCTGAAGGTTCCCAGACTTCAAATACTTCACAAACTTCAACCCATATGGCCAACTAGAATAACCCTATCATTCCTTGGCTTGATCAATATGTTGTTGCAATACCAAGACCACACCATCCTTTCCCTAAACATCCTAAGAAGTGGTTACCTAAGTTTGACACTAATTCCAAATAGTTGATTGAATATCAGATAAATAAATTTATGTTGGTTCTTAGTCTTAGAGATGTATAACATGAAGATGTCATGTGCAATATTTTTCCTTACACCTTTGAGGGAAATGCCTACACATGATACTTCGTGCAACAAACTCAAACTATAGTCGCCTAGGATAGATTTGAAATCATTTTCTTAGAAAAGTTTGGAGATGAAAAGTCCCCTAAATTTTTGGTTATGGAGTTATCTAGTATGAATATGAATCAGAAGAAAAAAGTCAAAGACTTTAACCAGAGGTTTCTCACACTTAATAATAAAATTCCCGCAGAATCTATGCTTGTAGAAAACATGATCATTTCTTATTACACTAAATATTTACATCACAATACAACAATCTAGGTTAAAAAGTCCAAAAAGAACACTCTGTTAGAGGCTTTTGAATAATCCATTCTAATTGAAAAGGATATTCTTAGCTTGAAGGATCATACAAATCCTAAAACTGAACAAACCTCTTCTTCCAAGAAAAATATTGGCATTATTTCTAAACCACCTTTAACTAAGAAAGATCAGGAACCCATAGATTTGGAAATCTTGCAAAAATCCTTTCAAAAGTTATCCAACCAAGTTTTTGACCTAAAAAGAGTTGCAGAGGAAGGATCCCCAAGTAAAATACTTTATCGAACACCATATAGGAGACCCCCTCAAAATATTCCTAATAAGAAAACACCCAGTGCTAAAAGTTTGAGATTAGAAGGATTACACAATGTTATACAAGCCTTATTAGTTGGAGATGATAATACTTCTGATGTTACATCTCAACAATAAAATGAAGTAGAAAATGAGGGGGAAGAAGTACCTGATGAAGAAGATTCATCCCCCCAAACTATAGGAAAATTTTCAGATAACATTTTCCAAGCAAACTATGAAACCCTATAATACAAGTAGTAAATATCATTCAAATGATAAAAATAAATTTTCATCTAACACAAACAAAAATACAACATCTAAACAAAAGAAGCAGGCTGAAACACCAAATAATTTTTATGTCCCTGATTTAGACTACGATTCTATTGAGAATTTTTAGAAATTAAAGGCTAATATCTCGATCCACGATTTTCTTAAGTTCCCTTACATTCATTAAAAAATGTTGTAGAGTATATCTGAAAACAATAATAAGAAAAAAATTGATCCAAACAAAAGTGTAGAAATTTTTGATTAAAATAACTTCAAGAACATCAAATAAAAATCAACAGCCTCAAAATGTTTCTTCCACACAACATAATAATTCCAATGTGGCACCCTTCCTTTTAACATTCAAAATATTTAACATAAATGTACATAATCATATGGTGGACTCAGGGGCTTCGTCAAATGTGATGCCTCTGTCGGTTTGTCAGAAACTCAATGCTAAAATCAAACCATCGGATATCAAAATAATTCATCTTGATAGAAATAATGTTACATTAGGTTGTTTTGATTAGGTTGTCATCGGATTGGTCTCACCTATTGTTTCTCTCAATGACCAACCAAATAAGCTTAGGTTCAATAAGGAACAATATTTAAATTACACTGTTACAGATCTGAATGACCCAAACAAACCTTTTATTTTAGGTGAAAATGTATTGGAAAATCAAGGCATAAACACTTTTTTTGGGAATTTTGTAGCTGAAATATATTATGTTATAGACCTAAATCAACAATCTGAAATTTCAGTATGCACCCAAGTAATGATGTCTACTCATGTTGTAAATAATGTAGATAATTTGTTGAATGGTGAACTTTAGTATTTGTACTTTGATGGGTCTAAATAATGCGAAGGAGTCGGTGTTGATTGTTTACTAATAGACCCTAAAGGTAATAAGACATTTATTTCTTGTATATTAGAATTCAATTGTACAAATAATATAGCAAAATATGTGGCTCTCTTATAGGGACTTAATAAGGCCATTGACCTTGACATCAAATCCTTAGTTTTGTTCAATGATTCTAAAATTGTGGTTAAGAAGATTTATTGGATAATGTAGCATCACGTTTATTGCCTGCTCAAGGTTTTTCTCCTAATTCATTTTCTATTGAATTGATATTCAGACTGTCAATTCCTAGTAACATTACCAGTTGGAGGGTTTTTTTATAACAACCAACAGATAATCAATTTCTTGCAAATGGAGGACACCTTTCAATATGCCATAATCAATGAAACTACCCATGACAAAAATATTCATGACTTTTTTGGTAATACCTAAATCACGCTCAATTGAAAGCTCGTATGAACTGGTAAATTTGATCCCTAAATATGCCATTAGGTTGGAAAAGTTTTATGATCTGCATGAAAAATTCAAAGGGGTTTTTAATTGTAAAACGAATAGTTCCTCGCTAGAATTTGAAACTGTAAATTTAGGAACACATGATCATCCACACAACATCAATTTGGGTAAAGGGTGCACACAACAAGAAAATTCATCTTTTATTAAATTGTTTAAAGAATTTAAATATGTATTTGCTTGGACTTATGAGGACCTGAAGACATTTGACCCAAACATAATACAACATGTAATCCCCATGAAGCTCCAAGCTCAATCATTTTAGCAGAAACTAAGGAAGATGCATCCCAAATTACAACCCACAGTCAAAAAAGAATTGAATAAATTATTAACAGCCAAAATCATCTTCCCTGTGTTAGAAAAACATGATCGTAGAGCAATAAAATAAAAACAAATGCAGAAATAAAACATAGAAGATACATAATACAATAGACACATAGATATACGTGGTTCACCCAGTGTGGACTATGTCAACCAAAGAAATTTGCAGGTCCTTCCTATATTATTATCCAACAAATGAAGGGATACAACCTACAACACACCTGTTGTAGCTTCCTCTTCTTTATCTCACATTCTCCTCTCTAAGAATACAATATTCACAATGATACATAGTCACAATACATTTACCTCATAAAAGAGGGTTTCATTATAGGTAAAAAAACCCTAACATAAATTCTACCATCATATATGTGACTGTATAATGAAGAGTCCAGATTTACTATGAAATTACAATATACATTTACAAGGTCCCTCAGACCCCGCAGGGGAGGTATCCCTCCCTTGTAGTCCCCCACATGGAGGATTGTACATACTTCCGAGGTGTAAAGTATTAATGGGGTATAACCACAGCTGAAAACAAAGACTGATGAATTAGGAAGATAATCAAGCTCCACAACCAACAATCTCCCACTTGGAGACCAATCTCAACAACTCCATCGTTGTTTTATCTGTTGGACTATGATCCTTCTTGGACCTAGCAAATTTCTCATATTCATCTTCATTCTTGAAGACCAGCTGAAACTGAGTAGGAACTCAGTTTCTCCCTGGTTACTCCCTTTGTTAACATGTCTGCAGGATTCTGGATAGTGTGTATCTTTTCCAACTTTAAATGTCCATCTTCTAAGATAGATCATATGAAATGGTACCCGAGTTGTATATTCTTAGTATTCGAATGGACAACTAAGTTCTTTGCAAGATAAATGACACTCTCACTGTCACGGTACAATCTTTTATTCTCTTGCTTATTTCCCAATTCCTCCATAAACCCTGTAACCAAATCATTTCTTTATTGGCCTCTGTAGCAAAAACATACTCTACTTCTCTTTTTGAAAGTGCAACAACATTTTCCAATTTCTAAATCCAACTTACTGTTGTTCCACTTATAGTAAACACATACCCTGTGGTGCTCCTCCTACTATCGTTATCACTTTCCATATCTGAATAAACATATCCATGTAGAATAGTGTTTAAACCTTCAAAACATAATGCATGAGTAGAAATACCTCTCAAATACCTGAGAATCCACTTTACCTCCTCCCAATTTTATTTACCTGGATTGTTCATATACCTTCTCACAACTCCCACTACATGTGTAATATCTAGTCTTGTGCAAACCATCACATGCATCAAGCTACCAACTACTGATGAATAAGGGACCTTGTACATGTATTCTATCTCCTCTTATTTCTTGGGACACATTTCCTTAGTTGATTTGAAATGGTAGTCCAAAGGTGTACTAATTGGTTTTTCATTTTTCATTCTAAACCTCTCCAACACCTTCTCTATGTACTCACCCTAATACAATGTCAATTTGCGATTTTTATTGTCTCTTGCTATTCTCATACCAAGGATTTTCTTTGTAACACCCAAATCCTTCATCTCAAATGAATTAGATAATTTATTCTTGAGCAAATTTATATCCTTCATATTAGACCCTGCAACAAGCATGTCATCTATATATAATAGCAAGATAATATAACTTCCATTTTCTATCCTTTTAAAATAAACACAATGATTATAATGACATCTACTATAACCTTGTTCTATCATAATCTTGTCAAACTTAAAATATCACTGCCTTGGAGCTTGATTTAGGACATACAAGCTCTTCTTCAACTTGCATACCAAATTCCCCTTCCCTTTGACCTCATACCCCCGTGGCTGCTGCATATAAATCTCTTCCTCCAAATACCCATGGAGAAAATTTGTTTTAACATCTAATTGTTCAATATGAAAATCTTCTACTTCCAAAATACTTAAAATAGTCCTAATTGAAGTCATTTTAACAATAGGATAAAATATTTCATCAAAATCTATAGCTTTCTTTTGTGCAAACCCCTTTACAACAAGTCTAGCCTTGTACCTCTTTTTTCCTCCATATTCTTCCTTCAACTTGTAAACCCATTTATTCTATAATGCTCTTTTTCCTGAAGGAAACTGAACCAAATGCCAAGTTTGGTTATTTACCAGGGAATCCATTTCCTCTTTCATTCTTTGCTCCCACTTCTTGTTGGTGTCTATCTACATTGCCTCTTCATAACATTTTGTTTCACTAGAATCAATCAACAATAAATAATACAATGAAGGAGAGTATCATACAGGGGGTCTACTTAACCTCGTAGATATTCTAACAACACTTGCAGGAGTTTGAGGTACATGTTTCTCCTGTTGCTGTACATTTTGATTTTCTGGTTCCTTTGGAATTTCTTTTTTAGTGATCTCATCAAGCACTGTGTATTCTGGTTTTTCTATTTCTTGTATCTTTCCTTGCAACTAATCTTTGTACATGAGCTTCTCATTGAATATGGCATCTCTACTCCTAATGATTTTGTGATTTTCATAATCCCATAAGCGATAACCAAAATCATTAACACCGTATCTAATAAAGGTACACTTCTTGGATTTTTCCTCAATCTTTGTTCTATTTTCTTTATCAATATGGAAAAATGCTTCACAACCAAAAGTATTAAAAAAATAATAGTTTACCTTTGTACCTGTCCATGAATCCTCTAGAATTTCGCCATCCAAATATCCTGAAGGTCCTATGTTTATTAAGTAAACATTAGTATCTACAACATCTTCCCAAAACTGTAAGGGAAAACCAAGATGCAATCTCATACTCCTTGCACACTCCCTGATTGTCCTATTCATCCTTTCTGACACACCATTTTCTTGTGGGGCTCCTGGAAATTTATTCTCTCTACGAATCGTGTGGTATGAACAACAATCATCAAAATCCTTGTTGCAATATTCACCTCCATTATATGATATGAGACACTTCAAACTTTTTCTTGTCTCATTCTCAACCAAAGCTTTCCATTTCTTAAAAGTATAAAAAACATCAGATTTTGTCGAATGCAATAAACCCAAGTTTTTCTAGTTGCATCATCAATAAAAGTAACATAATAACAAGGGACACCAAGAGATGATACCTGAGTTGGTCCCCATACATCTGTATGCACAAGATCTAACCTTTCACTCTTCTTTTCTTTTCTAAATCTGAGAAATCCGACTCTCTTTTGTTTTCCATAAACACAATGCTCACTGAAAGACAAATCAATTTGTTTAAGATCTGTCAACAAATATATTTTGTGAAGTATATTCATCCTCTTCTCACTCATGTGTCCAATCCTATTATGCCACAATGTTGTATCCACTCCTGTAGAAGCAAAAGAGATAGAAGAGTCAGTATTACCAGTACATAAATACAATGTACCTACCTTCTCTCCTTTTACTATCACCAATGATCCTTTGGTGACCTTCCACACCTTATCTGTAAATATCGAAATACAACCTTCACTTTCCAACTGACTTGTTGAAATTATATTTTTCCTTTGATCTGAAACATGTCTTACCTCTTTCAACAACCATTGGTTTCCATTGATTTTCTTTATTTTTTACCTTTATCATTCCAACCATTTTTCATGGTGCATCATCACCTGAATGAACCTATCCAAAATCACCTTGAACATAATCTAGAAATTTTTTCTTATGGGGTGTGGCATGAAATGAATCCCCTAAATCTACTACCCAAGACTCAAATATATTATCTACAGAAAGAATCAAAGCATCTTGTAACACATCACCTCTTACATTTCCTTCTTGATTTTTCTCTTGATGTCCATCTCTTTGCTTCTTTGGAGCTATGTGGTCTTTCTTCATATGTCCTTTCTTTCCACAATTCCCTCACTCTATATTTCCAAGTTTGGATTTGGATCTTCCCTTCCTAGAATTCCCACGGTTCCCTGAGCCCTTTCCCCGATCCTTTTTTCTTCCTTTGTTCTCCATGTTTAACACATTACCTAATGTCTCACTTGTTCTTTTCCATCACATTTCATCACTAAGGGTAACACCAACAACATCATCAAATTTTAAATTATTTGAACCAGAGACAAAGTTACTTACATCCATGATCAATCCATTCTAGCTTTCTAGCAATGAGCACAATATTAGAGGAGCCCTGACCTCATCATCAAAGTCCATTTTTATATAAATTAGATGATTAGTAACCATATTAAATTCATGTAAATGATCTGCAACAAACCTACCTTCTGACATCTTCATATTAAATAATATCTTCATTAGAAATACCTTATTGGACACCGAGGGTTTTTCATACAGTTTAGCCAATGCATCCATTAACTCCTTCGTTGTCTTTTCTTTCGAAATATTAAAAGCCATCGATGCTTCTAGGCTCAATTGTATCATTTCTAGTGCCTTTTTGTCAAGAACCTCCCATTATTCATCCTTCATGGCCATCAACTTCTTTTCTATTCCACCTAATGGTAGGAATAGATCCTTCTGAGATAAATAATCTTGCATTTTCATCTTCCATAACTGGTAGTTTTGGCTGTTAAATTTCTCGACCCTAAACCTTCTATCTTCCACCATTGCTCCCACTCGAACCAAGAACCCTCTTTTGCTGCAAGTTACCTTTCACTTTGATACCAACTATTATAAAAATAGGATCATGGAGTAATAAAATAAAGCAAATGTGGAAATAAAACACAAAAGATACACAATACAATAGACACACAGATATACGTGGTTCACCCAGTGTGGGCTACGTCCACCAGAGAAATTGCTAGGTCCTTCCTTTATTATTATCCAACAAATGAAGGCATACAACCTACAACACACCCACTTCAAATTCCTCTTCTTTCTCTCAGAGTCTCCTATCTCAGAATACAATATTCGTAATTATCCATAGCCACAATACATTTCCCTCATAAAAGAGGGTTGCCTTGTAGGGGAAAAAACCCTAACATAACTTCTATCGTCATATCTGCAACCTTATAATGAATGGTTTATATTTACTATGAAATTCAATTTACATTTACAAGGCCCCCCAGACCCCACAAGGGGGGTAACCCCCTCTACACTCCCCTACGTGGAGGAGTGTACATTCTTCTTGGGTGTAAAGTCTTCATTGGGTATAACCATGGCTGAAAACAAAGACCTATGAATCAGGAAGATAATCAGGCTCCACAACCAACACCTCATCTATCAAACCCAATGAGTATCGAACTTAGTCTTGGTTATTAAAACAAATGGAGAAATCTGACTTTGTGCCGATTTCCGCAACTTAAAACCAGTCTCTGACAAGGAAAATTATCTAGTTCCTTGTATGGAACAAATCCTACAACAAGTATTTGGTTCTAAGAGGTTGTCCTTATTGGATCTATTTTTTGGATACAACCAAGTATTGATGTCTCCCTCAAATCATATCAAAACCACATTCCAAACCCCATAGGGAACTTATTCCTATCGTAAAATGTGTTTTGGCTTGATTAATGTCGGGGTCACTTTCTAAAGGGGCATGTACATTGTCTCTCTAGGACCTATAAATAATTCAATGGTCATTTACTTAGATGATGTCACTATTTTATCGAAAAGGAAATAAGATCACCTATTCCATCTCAAGAGTGTATTAGAACCCTATCGTAAGCATGGAATATCCTTGAACCCTAAGAAATCAATTTTTGTTGTTGATCAGGGGAAGCTACTTGGATTTATAATATATACATATGGAATGATGATAGACCCTGAAGGAACGTAATCCATAGCCAATATCCCTCCTCCTTCATCCAAGAAAGTAATGCAGTATTTTCTCGGTAAAATAAACTTCATAAGACATTTTGTTCCTAGTTTCTTCAGGATGGTTAGAGCCCTACAAAATATGATCAAGAAGGATGTTATTTTCAAATGGGGATCATAGGAAAACCAATCCTTTCATTCCATTAGAAAATCTATAATAGAAGCTCCATCCCTAATGAGCCATGATGTTTCCAACGAGTTCAACTCTATAATTTCGCATGAGATAGATCATATGTTGTAGTGCTTGCCCAAAACAATGATGACAACAATGAAATCCCCATTTTGTTCATGATTTCTTCCTTCAAAGGAGCAAAATTAAAATATCTAGCAGTGGATCAACAATATTTTTCCATGTTTAAAGTGGAAAAACACTTTATACCCTACCTATTGAAGTTTAGAACTAAAGTCATCGTCTTGTATCCCACATTTAGAAACCTTCTTGCTCAAAAAGAACTCTGAGAGGAAAGGGCCCATTGGATGACCTATCTTCAAGAATATGATCTTGAATTTAATCCAACTCATATTGTTAGAGTTCAAGGCCTTTGTAATTTAGTGGTTTATTAATTCAATCCACCTAATGATGCTTCAACTTTATCATATGAGGCATTGCCTTGTGGAAATCAAATATTTTGTACACAAACCATGCCAAATTATTGGTATTCTAACATAAAATTTTACTTAACTAATGGAACCACTCCAGAACATCCTAATCCAAAAAACAGAAGAGCATTGAGACTTAGATATGATCCCTTTCAAATGATTAATGATGTCCTTTTTAGAAAGAATTTTTATGGAGTATCATTATGTTTCCTAGAAAAGGATGAATCTCAAAAAGTTTTGATTGGTTTACATTCTGGTAATGTAGGAGGTCACTTGTTGAACACATCACCCACACTAAGAGGGGGAGGGGGGTGAATTAGTGTGTGGACTTTTATAACTTTTCTTCTTGCAAGTTAGCAGTTAAAACATAATTGTACATATTAAGAATAATCAAATCGTAATCACAATGGACACAAGAGATACCAGATATTTGTATAATATTTTGTATAATTTATATGTGAATATAGTAATAAGGATTTTCCCAGCACCAATTATTTTCTTTCAGCACCAACTAAGGTAAGGAGCAACCAACTCCTAGGAGAGCACCAACTCTCAAGAGATAAGCAACTCTCAAGCAAGACCCAACTTGCCACAAGACCCATCTTATTGATAGAATGCAATCTATCAAACTAGAGTTCATATAGTAGTTCAACCGACTCTAGTAGTAGTGATCCATTATAGAATCAACTCTATCTCATGATCATAGGTATACCATAAATGCTCATCACCGCATTTCATCTTCTCTCTGAAATTTGTGCCTTCTTCACTTTATCTTCCCTTTGATATTCGTGCCTTCTTCAATTCTTATTCCCTCTGATATTCACACGGACCTCAGGTCCGCATCCACTTCATTTTTCTTCACAAGTCACTCTTTCTCAGTGAGCCTATATTTTCCACAAGCCCGTCTTCTTCACCAAGAACACCATCTAGTGAACCAATCATAGTTGTATTTATAGTTTCTTATGCTCAAAACTTGTTTAAGTTATTGGGATGACTTGTGAAACATGTTATAACTAACTTGTTCATTTACAAAAAATTTTGGGACCACCAGAGATCATCATTCCAATTATTCAACTTTACACCTAGAACCCCCTTTACCTTCATAAATCGATCATAGGTATGGATCGATTTCCTTCGTCTCTGTGATTACATAAATTGATGCTTCCTTCAAACCATGTTCATATGATCATTGACGTAGAACCATAGGATTATCAATTTAAGCGATGCATTACATTTTGCCTTTTAAATATATTTACCATATGACCAATGGTGTTATTCAAATGTTAGGTGAGATGAACTCTTGAGCGCTTATCAATTCAGCGGCCATGATTCAATCTCCCGATGAGATGGACAATTGTCAGGACTTCGAGTCTTCGGGACTTTGCAACCTTTCAAATCTCCCGAAGCAGAGTTTGTCGAACAGATAGGATGGTTCTCATTTATATCACGAAACCAGATCAATGGTCATATTAGATCCTTACATCTATCCTTTCATTACTTAATCCGACATTCAGGACCTAATCAAGCATTGATATGGATGGCCACCATTCACTTCGAGACTTCGTCTATTATACTTACGCTATCCTTCCATTGTATTTTGATCAACGGTTGAGAGTGCACCCGAAGTATTCTTCAGATCAGACTACCCATGTCCACTTCGGGACTTCGACATTCAGGACTTCAGAGGTTTCGAATGAATGCTGCTCCATTTTCCTCCAGAGTGATGACCTTCTGAGTAAGTCATAAGTGGTGGAGATCACTTTCTGTCAGTTAATAATTCCACTTACACTATCCTTCCACTGTAGTAGATCGACGGTCGAGAATTCTTTCGAAGTGATATTCAGATCAAACGTCTCGTGTCCACTTTAGGACTTCGACATTCTAGACTTCGGGACTTTGGGCAAGTGCTGGTGGTAAATTTCCCAAAGTAAAAACTCCCGTAGTGACGTAACTTGCTTACGTGACTTGATGACGTGTCATGAGCTAAGTAGTTTCTGTGTGTCACTCAAATTCATGATTTGTATGTGTTAGGACCATATATTGTACCCTTTTTGCCCATATTTTTTGCCATTGTTATACCCTTCATCACCTGTATTTAGACTTATATTATCATTCCACTTGATCATTCCAAGGTACATAACGTCCTTTCTCATTACTACACGTTTAATTTGTTTTGCATGATATTTTACAT
>JASDQU010290640.1:0-14489 GCA_032191745.1 Picea mariana | reverse complement strand
CATATCCCTAATCCAAAGTACTACACCTATTCTACTGTTGGTGGAGGATTCTAGCAAAGAAAAATTCTAGATGATTTTTAATTAACGTTGATTTTAGTGGCTGTTCTTTACGCAAAGGGGTGCATGGAAGTGAAACAAATGGAATTATGACTCTGACCCAAAGAGTGCATCAAGCATGATAAGCAATCGTTTCCTTTCGATGAACGTCTATCTAAGGGAGACAGAGAGTTCATTCACTAACAAGCACAACTACGGAATGCCCTCAAACGATTCTTTTTCTCAATCAAATCCCGATGTAATGCAAAAACTTTCTAGATGCCTTCTGATATGCTCAATCAATCATGAAGATATCTTTTATTGTTTGCGTATGGTTGATGATCAATATGATAGAATGCTTATCTTTGATAATTATCTTCTTGGTATAAATGAAAACCAAACTAGCATAAGCAAGAGTAACACAAACAATACACCCTTCGTAGCAATCAAAACGAAAAAGTGAAAGAAAGGAAACAATCAAAGAGAAAACAAAATTTTACACCCAAAAAGAAAAAATTGAAGAACTATAACCTCGACCGAGATCTAGATAAAGAGGTTTGTAGGCCTTTGATGACCTTCACCAGGGTTTTACTCAGTTGATGAGAAGAGAAAAACAATGCATGGGTTTTGAATTTCACTCAATAAGAAAAAAAACTCAATGAAAAATGGTGAAGAAGGCTACAAGATCCAATCAACAAGGTATTTATCGTTCAAAAAGATAGATGTCAAGGTTGAAAAGGAAGAAAAATTGACTCACAAGATCACTCAGTAGAGGAACACAGAGGCAAAATCCAAAAAAATGTAATTTTGGAAGGTTTCTATGCCAAAAATAGGTTGGCGCTCTGTTGCCAAGGACAAGGAGTGTTATAGCGCTCTGTGCAAAGCCTTTAGGAGCGCTGGTGCACTGTTAACACTAGGACAGGGGCACCAGGGTCTAAAAACTCCAGAAATGTCAAAAAATTTCAAAAATTGAAATTCAAACTCGACAACTATGCTGAGTATGATGGGACAAGGAGCCAATCAGATCATGAAACTAATCAAAGAGGGGTGAACCAGGTCTGAGACAATCAAGGGACAAAACAAGGTCAATGAGGAGAAAAATCCAAATAAGAGGTTTCAAATTTGAGGCTATCGCCCCAATGGAGTCGCCAGTTTCTGTTGTAGGAAAATCTCCCTACGGATAGGTAGATCACCTCTAAGGCTTGACCTTAACCCTAGACAGAAAAATTCTTAACATGGACACTGAATTTCTTTCAAATCTATCTAAACTAACGCACGAAAAGGAAGGATGAAAGAAGTACCTGTTATTGATGTTTGTCCCTGCATGCTCCGAGTTGCGCTCCAATTCTTTGCTCCTCGCTAATTTCTACGGACAAAACAAGATACGACCACTTCCTACTCTATTAATATTAGCTTGAAAACAGATCTATCAATGAATGACAAGTTCATGTAACATTAGACACAAAATAGAAAGAAACAGGCCAAGCGTGTCATATTAATGAGAATAACGACAGCAGTACTTACAATCGTAGATGTGAATGTGACAGCTTCATCAAGTCCTCTTCGTCTAACCCTTGCCTTAAAGATCCACAACCTGGATAACAACAGATTTACTGATCACTCTCCTTTGGCTAACTGTAAGTTTCCTCCAAGATCATAAGTTTCATATGTTCAATTCTTCCCCCCACCACTTATGAGATCATAATTTTGGTGTAATTCTGCATTTTCCATCCTCCTTTCACCATCATGGAGCCTTCTTATATAGCCTTGGAGAGGCTTCAACCACTTGAGATATCCTTGGGGAAGTTGAGGATTTGCCTCCTTCAGTTGAGGATCTGCCCTAAGATCATGGTTTGATCAGGGATTCAAATCCAACTGCCTTCCAAGAATGAAAAGATGCTTCCTCCATTCATCTCAACAGCTTAACAACCGCCCATAATAGGTAGTGCTCCCTCAAAAGGGCCATCAAAGCGTTGTAGCGATCCCTAGTAAGCTTTAGGGGGCACCAACGCTCTTAAAATCTATAGCGCTCCCTTAAAAGGGGCAGGGGAGTGTTATAAAGCTCCCTAACAGTGTAAGGGGGAGCGCCGACGCTTCAAGATAGTGTAAGGAGGAGCGCTCCCCTCCAAAAACTCAGTTTTTGAGGTGCTTTCAGATGGTAAAAGGTTTGCAATCCTGTTGACTCATTTCGCCTCTTCCAAATCAGATGTTTGAGGTGTTTCAAGTGTCTTTCTCATGTCATTATAGGCACAACATAAGCATCATGGCAGCATGCTTTCTTTGACACCCGCGACAGTTGCGAGCAACATGCGACACTTGCAACCTTGTGAGAAAAATGTGACACTTGCGACCTTTGTAATGACGACACTTGCGACACTATCAAAGTGAGTAATTTTGACGTGTAACAAAGACGTTGGAAGAGCTGGTTTTAAAGATCGGTTACGATCCTTCAAATGTGAAAGCTGTAGAAGAAATGATTAAAAAGAAAAATGTTGACATCGCATCCTTAAGAAAACAGTTGAATCTCCCGCCCACAGAGGACTCACAGGCAAAAGAGATAGCAGAAAAAGAAAGTGAAAGGGATGAGATGCTAAAGTTACTCATGGAGTAGAATGCTCAGCTAAAAGAGATGGAAGCTGAGATGGAGAGACTGCTAAAGGAGAAAGAGAAGACAAAGCCAATGGAAGGCATTCCATTGAGTGCTATCCCAATTGCAGGTTTGAGCACAGCAACAGTGACAGTGATACCATCTGCAACACTAGTGTCACTACCATAAGCAACAACAGACCTTGCCAAGTCAATGGAGAGGATGAACCTGCAAGAGTCAGAAATCAGCAGGCTTAAGAAATAAGTGGAGAACCTCCAAGAGCTCAAAACTTCTTTCCAAACAAGCCTATCTAAAGAAAAGCAGGTGAATGAGAAAATCAGGAAGGAGTTACAACAGCTCCAAAAGAAGACATGGAAGGGAAGACTTTGGCTGAGGCCAAAGAGATGGTATGGACAGACATTACCAAGTCCATCAATGAAGTCTGGCCAATGTTTCAAATCATGTTCGAACAAAATGAATTGCTCCAGAGGAGCAAACAGGCCGTCGAGAAAATCAGAGTGGAGCTGGGAGACATGCCTGCACAAGCAAATGAGATCATCAGGTTCCTAAATTCCAAGACCAGAGAGGAACTTGAAGAATTAAAAATCGATGACAGAACAGAGACTATACTCGAGGTAAAAAGGGTTTTAACCAAGAGAAGTCTAATGCTCTAGCTCGAGGAAAAGATTCAAGTCATGGATCAAGGAGTGTAGAAGTTCTTCAATAAGATAGATGTTCTCCAAAGGAAAGGCCTACCCGGTCTGAAGGTCATTAATGACAAATTAATGACACTCCCTGATTATAAGAAGAAGTTGACTGAAGTGTCTAGTTCCAAATTTGCAGGGATACAAGGGAGTATCACAGGGAAAGCATTCATGGAGGCCCTGCAGTCAGATATTAGTATCCAACATGAGATTAAACACATATTCATCATCAAGCCTACATTTGCTAAGTATACAGACATGGATGAAGTGTATCGGAGATTACTTAAAGTCACAGTACCAAATCATCTCAGATGGGACAAAATTTGTGATCTACTAGATTAGCAGATGAGTTGTCACCTATCCAGTCAGAAGAGGATGCGAAAGCACCTCGCCAACGGCCTACCCCAGAAATACCGCATGCAGTTGTACTGAGTCATCAAATAGTTTTTGATTAGTTAAGGTAGTTAGACTAAAAATAGAATGAGCACGTCCTGATCAGTTATGACAGGAACTTTGTAATTTGAATTATAAATACTTCAACTCTCGAAGTATTGAGGGTTGTTGATTTGCATACGCTGTTTCTATCAAGCTTTAATATTTTTTAAGAGACCGGCCATTAATAAAGAAGGAGCATTTTGACAGGATTCTTGCGTGTATTCACTGGTGAAATTTTTCTCTTAGTTGAATGTTTTCCTTGCTTAGTGCTCATAATGTTTTCTGAAACTAATCGTTTAAAGTAACGTATGTTGCAGGATTTATCTTGTATACCCTATTTCCAACTTTAAAAGATTTAAATGTTTATCTTCTAAGGTTTTCAATTGAGGAATTATTAACTGCTTCTTAGTTGAATGATCTTTCTCATCTTTTCTTCTGTCCATCATTTAAATTATTAAAGATCTAGTTGAATGCATTATCTCGCCCTGTGAAAGTCTTCTTTGGCGTTTCTGGTTGTTTCTCACATTTAATTAGACACAGACCCCATAGCCCAATGGATATGTAAACTGTCTCAACCAATTTATAAACCCTTTTACCACAAAACATACTTGTTCTTTTTACCTAGCCTAATATCTAGATTAAAGAAAAAGCTGAATCTTATAGAGAGATCCCTCTCTGAAGCTAGAAGGGCTAGATCCCAGCTTTAAAAGCGGTTGGATAAAGTTACCTTTGTGGATTCCTTCTTTGTCAACCTCTTGGAAATTTACAGAGTGCTAACAGAGTCATGTTAATATTTTAGACTACTGAAGCCCGAAGTTTCATAGGAGATCTAAACCATCAGATCCAGAATAGGATGCGTGGCACAAGATCATGAATTCCGAGTGAAGTCACTCTGAAAGAATGCTAAGGATGAAATCTTGAGATTGTCAAAGCTTGGAGAGTCAAAGAGACATGATTCATCGATATGTTGGAGGACACCTGTTAGTAGATCATGCATTCCAGTGAAATATAAACATTTCGGAGATCGGAAGATTGGAGGTGAGAAGTCTTTCGAATTCGCAAAACGCGAAGCCCCGAAATCATCGTGACCATCGGATCGAGGGAAGATCTGTACTTTCAAACCTGAAGCATCAGAATTTAGGCTATCAAGAGAGTGGAGGTAAGGATACTCCAGGGTCACGAAGCATGAAACATCGATTTGATCGTAGCCATTGACCAGGGGAATATCTAAGCCGTAGATCTCGGGTCATCGCGATTTCGGATATAGGGATAATAGAGGCAAGGAGACTCTAAAGTCACAAAATGTGAAATGTCGACTTGATCGTAGCCATCGATCAAGGGGAGATATGGGTCGTAGATATTGGGTCATCACGATTTCAACTATAGGGTGAATGGAGGTAGCAACACTCCCAGGGTCGCGAAACACGAAATCATGACACACCATTCACTCAGGTGAGTGGTCACTGCCAGTGGGCACAAGGGAGTCATAGCTTAGCAGAGAAGAGCTAGCACCTGTTTGGAATTGAAATTTGAATAATGCTCAGGAGGAGGTCTGTGGGTCTCATATGAACTGTGCATTTGGAGAAAGGACCTGTGTAAGTGATTTTGGGTCTAGCAGAGGCTCGAAGAGTCAATCGGATTCGATTGCTTGATCGATTCTAGACCAAGAGGTCACATAGCCCTTAGGAGAGAAGGGGGGTATGCACCATTATAATTCATTGATGCCCCGCAAACACCTATTGAAATCATAATGCAAACTATTACCCCTATTTGGAAGATGATTTTTGATGGAGCCTCTTCTAGGGAGAGTGTATGTGCTGGGATAGTTTTTATTTCCTCTACCCAAGAGACCATATCGGTGTCTTAAAATATATAATTTGAAACAACAAAAAATGTTGCAAAATATGAAGCTCGTGTTTTGGGTTTGAGGGATGCTAAAGACATGAATATTGAACAGCTAGCAGTTTTTGGAGATTCTGAGTTAATTGTTCGTCAAGTCAAAAATTTGTATCAAGCTAAACACCCTAGGTTAAGGACCTATAGAAATGAAGTCTGGGATCTTGTCGATAGTTTATTTTTAGATTTTAATATCTTATTTGTTCCAATAGAGGAGAACACTTTGGTAGATTCCTTGGTTGTCTCGGCAAGTAATTTCAAGGTTCCTTTCCCCCCCAAAGTCAAGAATGATGTGGAAGTAAAGTATAGACCCTCTATTCCTGACAATGTCAAACATTGGAAGGTTTTTGAGGATGTTCTTGAGATAAAAATATTTCTTGAGACTGTGGATGAATTTTCTGCTTTACATATTGATCAAGATCAGGATACTAAAGAAAGCCCCCATGCTGATATTTTTCTGAATAAAATTGATGACCATCATATTGTTTAGTTGCCCAGTAACCATATTCCAAAAGGAATTGTCCCTTTGGAGAGGTTGTTTGATATAAATGATGTGGCTATAAAGATTAAAGATTCAACTGAAAATGCTGATGTGACTGAATGCAATTTAGGAATAGAGGAGGATCCAAAGTATGTTAAATTGTCTAGAACTTTGTCAAAGGAGCAAAGGGATGAATATGTCAATATTTTAAAGGATTTTTTTGATGTGTTTTCCTGGAAATATGAAGATTTAAGAAAATATGACACAAGCATCATTGAACATAAGATCCCTTTGAAAGAGGAGACCAAGCCTTTTAGGCATAAACTTAGATAGATAAATCCCATGCTGCTGCCTATTATGGAAAAAGAAGTGAAAAAGTTGTTGGATACCCAGATCATCATTCCTTTGAGATATTCATAATGGGTGGCTAACTTGGTGCCTGTGAGGAAGAAAAATGGGGAAATCAGGTTGTGTGTTGATTTCAGGAATTTGAATAGAAGCTCCAAAAAAGATAACTACCCCTTGCCAAAGATGGATCACATTTTGCAGAGAGTGTCTGGTTCAACTAGGATGTCTATGATTAATGGATTTTTTGGCTACAATCATATCTGTGTCATGCCTAAATATAGAGAGAAGGAAACCTTCACTAGTCCTTGGGGCACATTCATGTATGCTAAAATGTCTTTTGGATTGATGAATGCAGGAGCAACCTTTCAGCGAGAGATGGACATTGCTTTTATTGGGGAGAAAGACAAATTTGTAGTCATATATCTGGATGAAATTATAATTTCATCAAAACCTGACAAAGAGAATTGTCATCATTTGAAGAAGGTATTCTTAAAGTGTAGAAGGTTTTATCTTTCTCTCAATCATAAGAAATCTTTGTTTTCTATGAAGGAAGGTAAATTATTGGGGAACATTATGTTAGCAAAAGGGGTAAGAATTGATCCAAGCAGTGTAGAGGCCATCCAGACTTATCTTTTGCTAGATATAAGAAAGAGGTTCAGTCTTTCTTGGGTAAAATCAAGTTTCTAAAAAGGTTCATCTCTAACTTTGTTGAATTATTGAAGTACATTACAACCATGCTTAGAAAGGGAAATGAGGTGAAATGGAATGTTGAGTCTAGAGATTATTTTGACCAAATAAAAAAGGATTTGATTGAAGCACCTATTCTCATCAACCCTGACTATTCTAAGGAATTTCTGATATTTTCCTTTGCCTCATTTGACGCATTAGTTGTTGTTTTGCTACAAAAAAATATAGGGGGGGTAGAGCAGCCTATTTCCTTTTCCAGAAGAGCATTGAGGGATGAAGAAATGATATATGATATCATGGAGAAGCAAGCATATGCTTTGTTCAAATCCATCAAGTCTTTCAGAATATATGTTCTATATTCAAAAATTGTTGCATGTGTCCCTTCATCCTCAATGAAAGAGATATTGATCCATACAGACATAGATGGGAAGAGAAGTAAATGGATTGCTAAAATTATGGGATTTGACCTTGAAATAAAGACAACTAAATTGATGAAAGGCTAGGGTTTAGCCAGGTTGTTGGCTGAATCAAATTGCAAATATTGGGGGTTAATTTCATGAACATAATCTCAAAAAATTGGGAAGTTGATTTCGCTGATAAAATCTCTCATGTCAGCCCCAATTTGGTAGAATGCACTTGGTATAGAGATATCATGTATTTTCTGCAGAAGTTGCAGCCTTCTGATGGCTTGGACAAGAACAAGGTGAGAGATTTAAAACTCAAAGCAATAAAATATTGTCTCGTTGATCAGGTTTTGTCTTAGAACGATCATCTAGGATTTCTTTTGAGATGTTTGGATCCACAAGAGGCCCAAAGGGCCATAAGTGATTTTCATGACAGCTTATGTGGGGGGAATCATTTTTGGAGAACCACAACTTATAATATCCTCAGAGCTGGGTATTTCTGGCCTAGATTTTTTAGTGATGTTTGTGCAAATATTAGAGCTTGTGTCAAATGCCAAAGGTTTTCTGGAAAGAAGCAACTCAAATATTTTCCTTTGAAAACTATGGTGGTTTCTGCACCTTTTCAACAGTGGGGTCTTGACTTCATTAGGGAAATCCACCCAGCCTCAAGTGGTAAGAACAGGTGGATTTTAACTACCACTGATTATTTCACCAAGTGGATAGAATCCATTCCTACGAGTGCCTCCCACAAGGTAATCATTAGCTTTCTTGAAGATATCATGTCCAGATTTGGTTGTCCAAGAAGGATCTTTCTTGACAATGTTGCCTGCTTCAAAGATGAACCATTGATCAAGTTCTTTGAACGGCATAGTATCACATTATTCCATTATACTTCTTACTACCCCAAGGAAATGGTTTTTCAGAGTCCTCTAACAAGAGCCTCATAAACATCATCAATAAATTGTTAGAAGACAATAATAAAGCATGGGACTCAAAGATAAAATTTGCCTTATGGGATGATAAAGTTAAAACAAAGAGGTCACTTAGTGTTTCCCATTTTCATCTTGTGTATGGGGTTGAGGCTATCTTTCCTACTGAACTTGCCTTTCCTGTGGAAACATTCCTCTAGGAATATGAAGGAGAACTTGATGATATGGTTAGGAGGATACAATACTTGGTAGAAGTACAACAAACTAGGGAGAAACTACTTGATAAATCTCATGACCATCAGCAGAATATAAAACGAGCCTTTGAAAAGAAGGTAAGAAAGGAATATTTTCAACTGGGATATCCAGTGCTCAAATGGGACGCACCCAAGCAAGACAAAGGAAAACATGGTAAATTTGAAGCCTTATGGATTGGTCCTTTCAAGATTTCTGAGGTATTTTCAAATAACACTTATAAATTGCAGAACTTGGAGAATTCCAAAGTTTTTGGTGGCCCTATCAATGGGCGCTTTCTGAAAAAATATTTTTCTTAAGACATGATTAGTTTTACATCCATTGTAGATACCACTTTTGCTTTTATTTATGTTTGAATAGTTGACCCCATGACCCAAAAGCTAAGGCATTGAAACTGCTAGTTCTTGGCAGCTCACAGGGAGCATGCCATCCCCTATGGAGCCATTGTTATCACATGATTTTTTCAAGGGTCACAGGTGATAGCCATGAGCACAGAAAAATTGGTGGGTGCAGTTTTCAAGAGTAGAGATCCCCTATGCAGTTCAATTTAGCGCCATCTCTAAGCACGGTTTGAAGGACATTATAATTGGCAGGAGGATAAGCTTTAGCGAGGGTGCTAAAATAGTAGGTGCGACCAGATCCTAGATCACGACCAGATCAATGACCATGCTTCATTTTGGGGCCACAACATGCTCGGGCATAAAAATCCTTGATCGGGACAAAATCTAAACCATGGTATTATGAGAGAGCTACATGGTGGAAGGTGGTGAGTTTTGAGCCCAAAAGTGGTGTGGGTAGAAACCACTTTCAACGGCCCTAAAGTCACCTGCACTTTCAACGTTGAATCCAATAGTAGCACGTGGATGACCCCTAGTCATCAAGCCTCGTCCCGATCCTGAGGATAAATCAGTTAATGAAAAAGGACTGGTAGTTGAAACCTCGGCTCACTCCATAAATGAAAAGCATGGAAGTTTTGCCTGTGGAGACAGAACTGTCAGCCCAAGGTACCACAAGGGACGATTTTTTCCTACAGGCCCATGTTGATCTAAGATTTCTTCTGGCAAGAGAATACACATAGAGTCTGACATAAGGATACACAGATGGAAGATCCATGGATGGGATGGCCGGATCGCATTCCCAGTGGTTGTCCACTGATCTGAGTATAAATAGATCAGTGAAAGAATATGTTATGGTTGATGGTTGAGCAGAGCTCCATATTTGTAAGATTTTGATAACAGAGTTGTTCTATGGTTATGTATGAGACCTGAGACTTTCTCATTAATATAAGTCATTTTCTTTCTTCATCTTGTTTCCTCTTGTGTTGAAACACTCATGCATGGATGATCCAGACGAGATGTTGTAGTTGTATTGTAATGGAGGTTTGATTATAATGTTGCTATGATCTATTTCAGTATTTTCTTTCATTGTCCTATTTCCTCTTATACTGAGATGCTCGTGCATGGATGATTCAGATGAGATGTTGTAGTTGTATTGTAATGGAGGTTTGATTATAATGTTGATGTGATATATTTTAGTATCTTAAACTTAAGTTCAAGAGTGCTCTTGTGCCTGAGTTTTTCTACACCAAGCTACTTGAAGGTCGGATTCTCATGGAAGACTTGTCCACTTTCATCAATAAGTCCTCCTCCTTCTCACCTTTAGCCTTAAACCACTGACTGAAGTTAATGAGAACCTCATTTGATTATGCATTGCTAGCCCAGTTTTCTATGTTTAAACATTCTTATGTTGAGCTTTGTCCATTTCACCTCCAATCATAAACCTACCTCCACAAACATTTTGATGGGTGTTGGGCTTATCCTCCTGCAATTTGAGGGTGACTCTAGGCACTAACACAGACCAAGGCTTTAATTTATGGAAAGATCTTTGGCCTAAGTTAAGTGCACTATGTATTGTTCTAAATCTCTCATACAATTGTATTTGTGTAATTTCAAGAAAGTGTTTAGTATGGGGTTCATGGTCCGTATATCACCTTCTCAATTTTAGTACATATTTTTGGTTGGAAGAAGGCCTTGTTTTCTCATGCCAGAAATCCTAAACTAGTCCCTTAATCGAACCAATTAACATCATGTCAGAACGAGGTAGCCTACCATTGAAGGCCCAAAAATCTGTTGGGCCCCCTGTGTCGAGGCTATCTCATCTATGAGAATAATTTCTAAGGGTTTTGACATTGCATTTCAATAGGTGAGAGTTTTTTTGTAGCAAATGATGTTTTCTCATGATCTTTATAACAATTGATTGTGACAAGACACATCGGGCTGCATTGTGGTCTTTAGAATGATATTTATTACCAATTCTTTGAAAAGAATCTACAAGGTTTCTAGCAATATGATGACTTTTTTCTACACGTTTGACTGTTTTAATGCCTAAAATTCTCCTAACAACAGTCAAACTTCTAGATTTTCACAAAGCTAAAAATAATTGACATTTAGCAGCATCGGATTTTGGTTCAAAATATTCTTTAATGATTTTATAAGAGTGATAACAAATAGTACGGTTAAGTAAATTACCTTCAAGTGATGATAGACCACTTTCATTGACTTGAATGCATTTAGGAGTTCTTCGCCACACAATGCTCAATCTAGGTAGGGACGATTAACCCCTATTCTGACACTCTTGACCTTCTTGTTGTGTATTTAACAATGTTGCAGTTTTTTCCCCTTCAATCACTAGTAGATCAACTGTGGGAGGAGAGTGGACATGGGATTGAGTAGTTTCTGGAATATTTGACTGTCCAACAAGAGATTTCACCACAAGAACTTCTTCACCACAATGTTGTACACTAGTTGCTTCTCTAATTTCATCCATTGTATAATCAAATCCAAGAAAATCCTCCATCATTCGGTCATCCACAACAAGTTGTCTTGGTGAGATACTGGATGGATTTCTCTCTATTAAACTCTTGCACTTTTCTTATGGAAATGGATGAGAAACAATAGTGGCATCTATTCTGCCAGAAATTTGATTTCCCTCTTCTGAAAGCCTACGCTTTGACATATTTAACTTTGTTTTTATCTCTTTCTTCTTCTACCTTTTCGATTGGTTTCTTTTTTCTCGAGGACTTTCTTTCTCGAATCGGTTGGTTCCCCATATTTAAATATAAAATTTGTCTTCCAAACACCCACCACAAATTTGTCCTTTTATTATGTAATAAGGCACAACCAAGTGGAGAATTTTTTTTTTGTATTGCAAAAGAAGACACATTCAATAATTCCAATTCCAATTCCAATTCCAATTGCACTTGGACAAATTTGTCTTCCAATTCCAAAAATACACAAAATGATACAAACAACAATTCCAATTGCACTTGGACAATTTTTTCTTCCAATTACAAGAACACACAAGAAGATACAAACAACAATTCCAATTGCACTTGGACAAATGTGTCTTCCAATTCCAAGTAGACACAAGAAGATACAAACAACAATTTCAATTGTGTTTAGACAAATTTGTCTTCCAATTCCAAGAAGACACAAGAATATACAAACAACAATTCCAATTGCACTTGGACAAATTTGTCTTCCAATTCCAAGAAGACGGAAGAAGAATATAAAAACAATAATTTCAATTGCACTTGACAAATTTGTCTTCAAAATTTTCTTACAATGGTCTGGCAATAGCATAAAATTCTCTATGAATCTAACAAGAACACTAAAATAAGTAAAACTTGTATGTACAGGCTATTTGTTTCTTAATCTGTCACATTTTTTTGTCGGCCATAAGATAGTGTGCTTGGCACAAAAAAATGCCTAGAAGGAGCACGCACACATTCCTAGAATGCATGCACATGAAAGCACGTTCATGTTATAGAAACATGTGCGTGTTCTAGGAACACTTGCACATTCTAGGAACGTGCACATGTTCCTCCTGAGCATAAACAACCGACAACTACAACTCAATCAAGTCACAAGAGCATGTGCGTGCTCTTAATGCAATGGACATATCATTTATTATAGACCAAAAATCCTTATGAATAAAGATGTATAGGGTTATGGGGACAAATAAGGCCTAAGGGGTTAGGATTGAAAGTGTTTTCAAGGATGGAGAAATGGTTAGAGCACCAATATGTGGGTGATGTGGGTGTAAGGGTTGTACACAAGGCATATGTATAGTGCACTTAGGGATCAAGTGTAGAGGGGGTTAAGGGTTGAGTATAAGTTATTTATAGGCTTAGATGAAGCTAGGGGGGTCTATGTCATGGTTTACATCAAGCTATAAGTCATCACCTAAATCTATATCTAGTTCTATGTCATGGTCTACGTCAAGATCTAGGTTATCATCTAAATATGGCTCTATCTCTATGTCATGGTCTATGTCATCTTCTAGGTTTATGTCATGATCTACACTATGGTCATCATATAGGTCTAGGTCATGCTTGAGTTATTTCCATGTCTAGGTCTTCCTATTTCTAGTTTTAGGTCTAGGTCAAGGCATTTCTTTCCTTTAGATGTAGGGATGGGGGTTGCAGAGAGAGGAAGAAAGAAAGTGTGAGCGGGGGAGAGGGGAAGAAAAAGAGAGTGAGTAATAGTGAGACAAAGTGGGGGGGGGTAGAGAGTGAGCGATTGAGAGTATGGGGGGTCTATGTCATGGTCTATTTCAATCTCTAGGCCATCGTCTAAATCTAGACATAACTCTATGTCACAATCTAGGTCATGGTCTACGTCAAGCTCTAGGTCATCGTCTAAATCTATTTCTCACTCTATGTTGTGTTCTAGGTCATGGTCTACATCATGGTCATCATATAGGTCTAGGTCATGCTCTAGGCCTTTCCATGTCTATGTCTTGTTATTTCTAGGTTTAGGTCTATGTATTGACATGTCTATGTCAAGGCCATTTCTTAACATGGATAAGTAATGCATTGGGAGAAGAATATAAAATTAGCACTCACCTTACAGGTGAGGATACATTTATCTATTTCACATATCCTTTATTCGTTACGTGACATGCCTCTCCATTAGATGGAGAGAGAGAGAGGGAGGTAGAACTAGGGAAAAAGAGAATGAGGCGGGGAGGGAGAGAGAAAGAGAGGAAAAGAGAGAGTGAGAGTGAGACTAATATTACAGAGAGAGAGAGAGAGAGAGAGAGAGAGAGGGAGAGAGAGAGGTGATAGATATGGGAGGGATAGAGAGAGATATAGAGGGAGGAGGGGGTAGAGAGAGAAAGTGTGCATGTGAGATGGGGGGAATAGAAATAAAGAGAGGAGGGCTAGACAATGAGTGTTTGAGTGTGTGAGAGGGAGGGAGAGGGAAACAAAGAGAGGGGGTAGAGAGAGAGTGAGAGGAAGGGGGGGAGACATAGTGGGGAGGGGTGTATGTGTGTGAGAGAGAGCAGAGAGATAGTGGGAGGGAGGGAGAGAGAGAGAGAGGGAGGGAGGAGGGGGTAGAGAGTGAGTGAGACTGAGTGTGAGAGGAATGGGGGAGATAGAGGGAAGGGGCGCTAGAGAGATATAAATAGAGAAATTGTTAAGAACCAAATATCAATATAGCATAGAAAACCCTCAGAAAAAGTACTCAACGCCTTGAAAAGGAGATAATTTTAGATAATAAGCCTCTTCGAGCGGGCAACCTCCTTTTACCCCACTTAAATGTTCAAGTACAAGATGATTCAAAATGAAAATGTCTCCTTGGTATATATAGGAGACTAGGAGGTATAATTACAACTAATGGCCTAAAGCCGACATAAATAAAATAACATTACTAATATAATATGCCC
>JASDQU010290636.1:0-10737 GCA_032191745.1 Picea mariana | reverse complement strand
CATGTGTGGAAGTGTCTCTTCTGGAAGGGCCGACTTCTTCTTCTGGGTGGTTATAACCACCTTTAATATATTATGGGGCCTCTTTAATATATTCTGGGGCCGACTTCTTATTTAGCCTATTACAATTAGGGTTTGACCAATCCACAAAAGGGGATTTGGTCAATTACAATGACGGACATGATCAATCCACAAAAGGGGATTGATCTGATCAATAATAAATATATTTTATCTTTATCCACAAAAGGGGATAAGAATATTCTTTGCAGTTACACAATATTCTAACACATCACACTCTCTACAAAGGCACTCATAAGTGAGACACTACAACCCTTTGTACATCATGAACCCTGTTATCCCCCACTTTTAGGGATAACTAGGAGATCATGTCTCGAGGCCCACAGGTCCTAGACATGGAGTATCAAGAGAAGGATTGACTTTAGCATGGCCCTGGAGGGCCCACCTTTTCTTTCTTCCAGCATCTTTATCTTGTCAGCAACAACAGCATCCATCACCATCGGCTTGGTCCTGTGTCAGAGATGGTTCTTGCTCCATGAGGTAATTAGTCCAGGTATCATGGTATGTGTCACTTTGATCATCAAAACCATTGAATGTGTGCATCTGATTCCTTTTATTTCTAACAACTGCTTGGATCTTACACTTGCCCACTTGACCATGTTTGGGGGGATGGGACCCGGAAAAGTAATAAAACAAGACCTACTCAGAGGATAGGGGGTCTCATCACGAGCCAGCCTATTAGGTCCATGGGTACCTAGCAATATGACATTGCCACCAGCTGGTTACCACGCCACGGAAGTGACTCTTGGTTGCATGGCCAAGGGAAAGGGGGTCTCATCACAAGCCAGCCTTCTCATTTCTGTGAAAGTACTTGTGGGTAACGTTGTCACCACTGGTCACCATGCCAGGGCAGTGTCCCCCGATTATCTCTTGAACAAAAAAACAATAAAAAATGAAAGAAAAAAAAGAATAATAATAAAAGGCAAGAATGGACAGGTACAGCTCGCCTTCTACAAAGGCACCCACAGGTAACGTTTCTTGCATCCTTGACCCTCATTGCACCCAGATGCTTAGACATCCCCTGACCACATCACCCACTTACATAGCTTGGATGAGGTCTCTTCCGGAAACTTTCCTTTTCCAGTGGACATTAGCCCAATAAGACGTCTTGTCCTTTTCTCCAAACTTGTATTGCATGCTTGTGTAATATCTTTGAGCTTTTGACTGATATATTAGGGATTTCATGCACGTGTTTAATAATGTTGATGATGAGATGTGATGAACATTGCTATGATCTTTGTGACTGATGAGCCCATGGAGGGCGTAGCTATTGATGTGCAGGACCATGCTCGACGGACAGGTACCATTTTGGACCGGTACACATGGGGAGATGATCAATTCAGACCTCCATGGGGCTGAAGAGCCCACCAGGTGGATGTTGAGACCCCATCAGGGGGCAGAGACATGACAGAGATGGATCAGGGGGTTTTCACCGGAGAAGAGGAGGACGTTCCACCAGTGGCACCTTGACAGAACTTGACCTAGGGGGGATTGGCCCTTTTTCAGTGGAACGTTGGCCTTGGAAGGCCTAGGACGTCACCCATGATGACCATGATGTCATCCTGCCTTATGGACGTTTTGGGAGGCAGACTGGGCAGTACTGGCACATGTGGCAGGTTGGAGAAGCCCAAGGAGGGCTAACATTTTGCTCCAGGATGCTCCATTTGCCCTAAAAGGGGCTGACGTCTCCTTGTAGAGGGGCTTGTTATCTCTTTTCAGCTTGATTAGGGTTTTAATTTGACAATTTAATGTAAAACAATATGATTTAGTATTTTGGCCTTGTCGGCCTTTTACATGACCTAAAATGTAAATTTAGGTCATGATACTGTATAAATAAAGGATTTTCACCTTCATTTTTTGGATGATCTCACACTCACTCATTAATGAGGTATGGAATTTGCACCCTCTCTTGGGTTATTGGCTGATTTAGTGAGGCGCAATTGTTGAAGGAAGATTTTCTTGGCAGGTTTTGGCATTTCTCTTGATGGAAGGTGTTACAACTAGGGTTTGCAATGCTTCTTCTTGGTGATATGTGAGTAATTTTCTGCAAAACTTCTTGATTGAATGGTTGCATTATTTATTTCTTGCATATATTTATAATTTTGTTGAACAAAACCCTAGGTGACAAGCACACAAGTAGGTCCTTGTCTCATGTCCCCATTGAGAGAATTTTCAGCCATTGATTGAAGAAGGAGAGAGCCTAGCCGCTACACTCTCATTCTCTCTTTATTTTTTGCTAGTCGTACCTTTTATAAGCTGAGAAGAAGGAGACGCCTTAAAGCCTAGGTTTTCTACACTTTGGGTCGATTTTTCTAGGGTTTGTTGGTAGAGCCTTGTTGTAGCAACACTTTGCTTCATCAAACCTTCTTGTCTTGGTTTTATGCTTCAATTTCAGCTAGTCGTGATTGCCATTGAGTTAAGGAAGGAGGAGAGAGCGCCAAGGCCTAGTTCTCCTACACCAAGGTGAGCCTCTCTCCTCTAGGGTTTTGACTTTGAGGCCTTGCTTTAGCAACACCTCAAAGCTTCTCCCTCTAGTCCTTAGCCGTTTTACCTTTGCATCCTTTAGCTCTTGCGTCCTTCATTTTTTGACTCCATTAACCCTAAGGCACTGATCTAAAAGACCTATTGCTTTTGAAGTGAACCTGATCACAACAACTTTCAAAACCTTGAATTAAACCTTAACTACTAACCCTAGCTTAGGAACTAACCTATTAACCTATAGTTGTCGTCATCTTAAGCTATAATATCATTGGTGCAGCAAAACGTTTTTCTTTATAAGCAATTGAATGGTGATTAAAGGCATTAATTGAATGAAGTGTTGATTTGTTGCATTGAATGCCATATTGTTTCAACATTTATTGAAGCGACTAAATTTTCATTTGCTATTTATAAACATTGACTTCGTCAATATTTATTATCAAATTGCTTATAAGTGTATCAGATAGTCATTGATTTACATGAAGTACTAACCCATTGATCAAAGCTTGCATATATCAGTTTATTGTTGCTTTGTCTCAGGCAGGTGTATCTCTTTGGGGGTTTTATTTTATTATTGGCTGTTTAGCCGGACTATCTGCTCGGTGGTGACTTGTGAGGGGGGAAATTATCCTTTTCTTATAATCTTTTGCCTTCTCAAAACCCCAAGTCACCGAGGACGTCTCCCCTGGGCCTTACCACTCTAAAGAGAAAGAACCATCCCATTGCGGTGACTTTGGGTGGGATTGGTTCCTGTTACGCCAGTTTGACTCTCCAACCTTCAGCCTTTATCCTTGCTACAAACTGTGCGATAACAAACCCCATGCCTAAAAGTCTTCCCCTCATCCATGACACCTCATCCACATGACTTAGAGGGAGGTCCCCTCAGGAAACACCCCTAAACTTGAGGAATGATTCACCCAATAGGTCGTTTTGTCAACCCTCCCATACCTAAACTTGGCAAATTGCATAGGGTCTTTGAGCATTAGTTTATTTTGATGAGGTGGTTTGTATGTACTTGCTTAAATAGCTCTTTTATTGATTTTATTTACTCATCATGATGCTTTGACTTGAGATCCTTGGAGGGCGTATCCATTTGTCTTTGCAGGACCCAGCTGGTGGACAGTTTTGGAGTAACAAGCCTAGCTTGGGCTTTCATGGGGCTTGAATCCCACAGGTTGGATACCAGGGCCCATATGCTGGATGAAGAAGACTTGCCTTTGGAGGCCTAGAAGACATCATGGAGGACCTAACCTAGCCCCTACCACCCAAACAATTTGCTTAAGAAGGCCCGTTAGCACAAATTTCTACCCTCCAATTTGAGTTGATAACCCTATTATGACAGCAGTAAAAACTTGGCTAATTATAGGAGAAATAGCCTCAGATGTCACTGGCTAAACCCCTCTCTGTTTGGGCTAGTGTTTGCTATCCTCTGGGGGGAGTCCCTAGGCACAATGAAGCGCCTTGTTGGGTGATCTAAGGTCTAATTTCTAAACGCCTTGAAAGAAGATAAAAACTATTCAAAATTATCAAAATTAACCACGATAAACAGTTCATAAAATGACATCAGATTACAAATTTACCATAATATCGCCAAGAAAAGAGGTTTGAATGACAAACACACACTTCTTTATTGATAAAGCTTCCAAGAGAGTTGACTGCACCACACTTGACAAACCTACAACCGATACAATGACTACATTGCTCAAAGAGGAGCCACTAGACTAGAGAAAGAGAGAAGAGAATGAGAGAGACACTACATTGATACTGCAAGAACCGACAAAATAAGCCAAGGCAAGCCTTCAATATATAGCTAGTGAGGGCGCACATGCAAAGGAAGAAAAAGGGCACATGAGAGGGGTAAAAATAGAGTCTAAATGAGATGACTGAGAGTGAGTGTGAGTTTTGAATGAGCATGAGTGAGTGAATGATGAGCTAAATGAGTGAGAAGAGGGTAAAGTGAGGCGCATTACATGCATGGGAGGAGGTAATTTTAGGAAACTCATGTGACCTCCTTCCATCATAAATTAATTATCATATGCTCCAATTTTAGGAATATGCGCCCTAGCCTAGGTGGATTCCACATCACTGCCACATGTCGACCTCGGAGGCTGCCACTTGGCATTGCATGGACAATGACTAGACCTGTTAAATATAGAGGCAGCTAAAAATAGAACAGCTAAAAATAGAACATCTAAAAATAGAACCTCTAAAAATAGGGTTCTCTAAAAATAGATTCTTGGTTCCATTTTTAGAAACATTGTCCACATACATACTACCAAAAATAGAAAGTCATCCAAATACCCTTGACTTTATACTCATTAATCTCGTCTTTCCGCAAGGGATCCAAATATGCCATCAGAACTATCATGCAAGCCCTAATGCTCAACCTGCTAAAAATAGAAAGTTGGGTGACATCATCCGAAAAAAGGTCCAAAGGCCTCTAGATGCCTCAAGGATCAATACTGCGCTCTCGGAATCTGAATCTGGGGCCTGAATCACAACCTGTCAAAAACAGCAAGTTCCTACATGTCGCCCCGGAAAAATGTTATCGGGCCTAGAATCCTGCAAGGACTCGTACTGTATACTCTAAACCAGTGTTGCAAACATCGACATCGGCAAAATATCGCTGAGGGTATGAAAACGAAAATATCGGCAACATCGGGGAAAATATCGGAAAATGTCGTAAGAATGAAAAACAATGTCGTAAGAATGAAAATATCGAAAAATATCGCCCACCCTAATTTTGAAGATAATATCGCCAACATCGAGATATTATCACTATGTTGGTAACACTGCTCTAAACTGCCCCAAACTGTCAGGAGACCCACTCAAACCGTACCTCCTAAAAAGTAGCAACACCTATATGTATACATCTCTCTCTAAAAAATGCATGGAAACCAAGTAGATTGTGCCTCTGAACTAAGCAACCCTGTACTAATCATGTACTTCCCTCGTGTGTGAACCAATCTTTTGCTCAACATAAGTGCTAAAACCCTGGGAAAATCTCAGTATGCCAACCAAAGTGTTGCATGCTGGCTCTTAACCCTCAAGACTTTCAAGGGTGAAAATCTAGGGGTTAACAAGGCCAAAATGTCACCCTTGAGGGCTTGACGTCATAGTAGGGCTAGGGTTTGATGGTGGTTGAGGACACTTAGCACGTTTTGAAGGAAGGAAGCCATGGATCGTGGAGAAGAGGCTTGGATTGAGGAGACGTGGCCTTTGGAGACCTAGCTCACCCATCTCCTATTCCAACGACTTACAAAAAGTGCCAAAACGCCGCCCTAGAGGGGTGATGTCTTACTTAGGGTTTTGCTTATGTCCAAATCATGAATTAAAAAAGTATTATTTTATGTAAAGGGGAAAGATTAGGGTTGTTGACCCCTTATCTTGTGTTTTACCCTAATTTATGTGGGCAAACTATTTGTTAAAGGATTTGTATAAATAGAGGTCACCTCTAATTCATTTCCATATAGCTCTCCCATTGTGAGAAGCCTTCCTAGCTGAAATTTGCACCCTCTTTGGGCAATCTCTATCTCTTGTGCTCTTGTTATGGTTTCTCTTGGCTATTGGTGGAAGAAGTAGTGCGCTACCTCTCTCGGAGCTAGTTTCTTGCATTTGTGGTGGATTATCTTGGTAAAAGAAGGTTTATCTTGTTGTTGCTTGGACTAGGTAAGGAATCTATCTTATTGTTGTTTCATTGCTTGGTTACAAGTGTGATTTTGCTAGACTTTCTTGGAGATTATAAGAGTTTACAACCCCACCATATCCATCATTTTTTTCCTGAAATAATTTGTTGTTTGAGGTTTTACTAGGAGAAGTAAAAGGGTTTACACCCTCCTAGTACTTCCTAGTTAACATTGTTTGCCTTGGGGAGTAAAAGGGCTTACACCCCCAAGGAGATAGCATTTGCTAGCTCTTTATTCATTTGACTCCATAACCCAATAGTGGCACTAAATCTAATTACATTGGAGAAATAAAATCTTCCATTGGTTCACTTGAAAACTCGGGATTTTGAGATTGTCTAAATTGGAATCAATTCTATGTTGTATGTGCTTGGTTGAGCCACTAGGGCGTCTCATGTTGCTAAGTGTTTCTTACTGCTGTCATAACATTTTATCTACAGCCATTAGGGCTGCAGAAACCCTAGTACAACTTTCTTAATAACTCACAAACCAACTGTCAAAAGTTGCTAAAAGTTTGCCTCTATCCTCTGCTAGTCTCAGTGCACTTTTTGGGTGGATTGTTGGCAAGTTTTGATGGTTGATCTCTTTGCTGTAACAACTTGTATGCTACAGCCATTACGCTGCAATTATATCTCTGCAATACTAATTTCTACAGCCTTGTTTCATGCTAAAGTCTTGCTCTTTCATACTTGAGTTAAACTAGTCATTGCTAGCTTGTCTCTTGCGATCTTAACTAGACTTTTAGCAACTTTATTTGCAGCTTTTATTATCATTTTGTTGCTGATATATATTACTGTTTATTGCTGCAATTAGGGACAGCAAGCTTAACTTGCTTGTCCGAGATATTATTGGGCTTGTATCTTTGTTTTCCTTGTGTCTCAGGCAGGTACAATCACTACTTGGAAAGTCTACTACGTTGTGGCATATCTTCTACCATCTACAAGACTCTTTTCAAGCCCTTCTTACCTTCCATCGTTGACCTATAGGGGGACTCTTCATCATCTTTCCACCTTCCATCTCATTTCCCCCAAGGTCATAGGGATTCCCCCCTTGAGGTAATTACTTCATCTCTAAAGTGACAGGAATACCTATCTAAGGTGACAGTGGGTAGGTGTTTTCTTATTTGTTACCATTTTTTGGATGGGTCGGGCTTTTCCCAACCTACAATTTGTGCAATAACAGGGCACCAAGGTGAAACAAGGAAACAAGCATAACTTCTTGAGCTACTGATCCATTATCCAACTTCAACCAATGATCCTCATTCACATGCCTAGTAAATTAAGCACAACACCTCGTATGAAAAATGGACTAGCATACCTCATGGTGACGCTGGCTTACCATCTCCCATACACTAAGTTGACTGGATGTGATGAGCTTGGCTAATCTGAAGTAAAAGAGGCAATCTGAGGGGGCAGCTGGGCTGCTATCTATGGACATGTTGATCATCATCATGGTCATAATCACTGTCTTCATTGTGGGCCTGTTATCCACATTATTGGGGCCATGATAATAATGATCCAGTCTCAAATCTCCTCCAAGTTTGTAGATGATATGTAGATTCTCTATATACCAAAATCAGCCCATAAATATTGTCAAATCAGATCCAAGCTTCCTTTGAATCAATTCTCTTTGTCATAGCTCCAAAGTCTCCTAATACTCACAAATGATCAATGAGTGTGAGGAAAATAACTGGGAGGCATCATTATATGGTGTTGTATTAGAGTTTAGGATGGGGGAGGCACCATTTGTTATGTTTTTCTTTTTCTTTTTTTGTTTTTAATGCATTTTTGGGCCATAAGTCGAACCATTTTGGAACAGTGCTAGTCGTTTCGAACAAAAACTGTTCCCAGTTCAGAGAAGGACCAGTCCCAGATCCGTTTTTTACTAGAACTCAGTTCGAACAAGAACCAGTCCCAGTGTGATTTCTTCCCGGAACTAGACTGGTCTTCAGCCAGACTGATCTAATAAGGTTGGTCTAAACCTGTACCAGGTAGTTATGATAACATTGAAATTTCTAATAACCAATTAAATTCCATTATCTCATATGTGACCTCTAATTTGACTGAGATCCTAAATTCCAATGGCCCCTATTTGGCCTCTATTGGACTTGGGATCCTAAAACCACTTAATATCACTATGTTATGCTTTCCGGGCAAAATATTTTACTTATTCCATTACTGAGAAGGTCGTGATCTTAAAGATGAAAACTTCTTAGAAGAAATATTTTAGTCATTGATTAAACATAGCTGACCAAGTAAATGCTGACAAGGGCAAGGTCAATAATAGTTGGCAGAGGCGTTGATGTATTCTGTTTAACATCAAACGTTTTCTGTCACATCCATGGTGAAAGCTGGTTTAGTCCTACCAGCCTTTGAGTAAAGTGCAAATCTCTACAATATACCATTCTTCTAGACTAGTCTTAGTGTATCTTATATTTCAGATGTCAAATAGGTAGACTGCATTGGATAAGCAAAAGGTTTAAAAGAGGTGAAGTAGCTTTGTTGTTCAGCAAAGCATTTCACCAATGGCGTAAAACAGAAATTGATAAAAGGGAAGTTCTTACTTTCATCATGAAAATTAACATAGTAATCAAGCATTTTGTAAGCCGACATGCTAGATATGCATATTAATTTTACTTTGAACAAATGGTGTATAACATAATATGGGAATCGTCAAAGGAGTACATTGGCTCAGAACAAAGCATTCTAATGCAAGCAAAGGATAAAACCCACAAACAAAAATTTTCAAGGTGATAGAGATCATAATCAGAGACTGACACCTCATTATTATGTCCAACAGGGTTAGTTGAACTATGTTTCAATGTTGTTTTACTTGATATACAGCTGAGTCTTTGTGGTAAGTTTATTCTTCAGAGAACAATTTCATAATACACTGCATTTAGAGTACTCTTGCTCTGCTCATGTTCTATAAATCACTAGCTGAATACAAGACGGACAGGATAGAACTAGTTGTAGCCAGCTTCCTTAATTTAAATCTTGTCAGGCAGTATCAGGCTTCAGCACATGGCTACGTATTTGTTTGCAAGTGTTGTAAGCTATTGGAATTTTTATTCCAACTCAAAATTTTAAGAATGAAATTGCAAAATAAGAGACTCATGTCTAAAATGATGGAGAGGAGCCTCAGATTGGATATATAAAATGAAAACTATACCTCTTATTCTGTAAAGATGACTAGATACACTTCCATATGAAGCTAAAAATTCAATGACTTCGTTTACTGAGATGTCCCCCTCATAAGCAATAGGATCATCTTTCTTTCCAGCTGGAAATAGTAGTAATGCTGGATATAGCTCCTTCTGCTTCTACAAAGTTACAAGAGTAAGCAGATGTAACAGTGCATGTTAACAATATCCCTAAAAGAACAATAAATAAACTAAGCAATCTAAGAGAAGGGATGTTGAAAAGACTACATCTGATAATCATGAGAAGCTATGTTGATCTTGAATAGATAAAAGAAAAAAATATTTAAAAATAATCAGTTACACATGCAATGAAAATGAGTATGAGTAATCAATAGTTTCTATAAACAATCTCTTCAAATTTCAGTTCAAACTGCTGTGAAATGATACCAAGTGACTATGCATACATCACAAGACGAGAATAAATAGAATTAAAAATCAGAACAAGTCCGTAAGGAGAACAAATGTCAAGGCTAAGACCAAAGACTAGAAATTTCCCATTCAAAGAAAACATTTTGATGCAGTTCCTCTCATCCTGAGTGTGGTTCTAAGCATAATTCAGTATATGGTTTATAACATGATACCTGATTCAAAGATTTCAAGAGTGAACTGCAATCATTCAGGGTACAGTCTATTTGGAAAATTGAAGGAAATCTGTTGGTTGGTTCATACTTCAAATGATCACCCATAGTCACTTCATCCTTGGAAACATCAATTGTAGATTTCTCTGCAATAAAAACCAAAAATTATTATATAAGGCATACTGTACCCAAGTTTCCTTTCTTTCAATGACCCAATTTACACACACAAGCAATCACTAAAAGAAGCAAAGATCTTAGAAAAACCTACAGCTGTTTTGACAGTGCAAGCAAATGTGTCATTTAATAGCAATCATTTCATGCTAAGTTGCATGAAATGAGGAAACATCTGGTGTTAAGCCCTAATATTGGCTCATTACCCCTTAATTGGGGCATATTACATTAGTAATGTTATTTTATTTATGTCGGTTTTATTCCATTAGTTGTAATTATACCTCCTAGTCTCCTATATATACCAAGGAGACATTTTCATTTGAAATCATCTTGTACTTGAACATTTATGTGGGGTACAAGGAGGTTGCCCCCTCGAAGAGGCTTATTATCTGAAATTATCTCTTTTTCAAGGCATTGACTACTTATTCTGAGGTTTTTCTATGCTATATTGATATTTGGTTCTTAACATATGGTATTGTTAATGTTTTATGCTGATATTATAGTTCTTTGCATTTCATAAAGATAAGAGCATAAAAACCACAAGATCACT
>JASDQU010290634.1:14610-25697 GCA_032191745.1 Picea mariana | reverse complement strand
ATAATGATCTTTGAAAAACTCGGTGTGCTTTGAGTGCATGATCTTAGTCAAATATGCTTGAATATAAGTGCAAAATCTTTGGGAAATTTTTTATACAATATATTCAACATGGTGACAGATCACCAATGTGTGATAACCTCAATGATTCAGATTGGATCATTATATTATTTCCATCTATATTGATGCTTTTAGAGTGGAACAATTTGGAGGAATTAGCTTGCAAGATAATTTTAGTAGCAGGTCCCAGTTTGGAAAATTGGGGTCCAGAACCTTCTGGAGCCATTTTGAGGCATTAAATGGTCTTTTTTTTGGGTTGTGGTGTTTGAAACTTTTTCACACCCCCTTGATGGTGTTCTACACTCCTATATCTTTCCAACGATGCAAGCCATGCATCAATCAGATTTCATATGCAAACATTATGCCACCCACAAGTTGACCTATCATATTGACCACCATGGTACAAGAGGATGCCACGTCATCCCCCATTACTCGTGCATATGGGGCTAGCCACGTAAGGAAATTCAATAATATTCTAGAAGGTCCAAAACCCTATCACAATTGAGGGTTGAAGAAGTAAAAATCCTACCCCTAGATGGCTATTGGTCTATGTTAAATATCGGGCCACTAGGAGGAGAAGGGGTTCCATTTTATGTTATTTTATTTTGCTCCATAGCAGAGCAGAACAACTGGGAATGGGAAATTAGAGAGAATAAAAAAGTGGGTTAGTGTTTCGTAGAATCTTAACAGGCCATAAGTCTCAGGTAACTCCATAGAGAATGTCTTCCCCTTTGTACATGCATTATTTTCATACCAGAGAAAAGAGAACAGAGCAAAGCAATCTCACCTTCTAGATGAGTTTTCTCCCACAAGGGTTTCCTAGAGAAAATATGTGTTATCTTGTGGATGGTGTGTGATTTTATTTTAATTTTCTATATTTTTCCACATTTAATCTATTTCATGCATAAGAAAAAAATCGGTAGCAAAATATTATGGAATGTAGAGGAATTTAACATTCATAGTGTAGATTTCATTTTTATTTATCAAATATTTTGTGACGAACTGTTCCAATGGAATATCCATGATAGTTTACAGATCACTCAAGGTCCCTTTCTTTACAAATAACTTTATAAAACATATTTTTAAATTTCTCCCCCGATGATTACTTTTAGACTTCTTCCTTTTACACTTGAAGCAAGTGTATCCCAACAAAATCCCAAGTAACTTTGTAAAATTTGGTATGCAACCCAAATGACTTGTCATCTATCATTTCAAATAGGGTAGTAATAAAATCATCCAAGGTCAATGAATGATCACAAAGTCTTTTATATACATATCTTAACCTACATGGGACCGTGTCAATATAAGTTTGTAACCTAGTATTCATTAATAAGACTTTGGGATAGAAAACCAATTTGTAAAGAGATACAAATTATTTTTCTATGTCCCCATGCTAAGAAATTCTACCTTCATATGTTTTGAGTGTCAAGATTTCCTTGCAGCCTCTTTGGATACTAGAGCCTTGAATAAATCCTTTATTGGCTTGTCTCTTTTTAAGTCCAATGCAACTAGGCTTGAGGTTGAGCCCCCTTGTTACTCTTGATCTCTTCCACCTTCAAGTATTGGCTAATTTTGTTTCCCTTGCTTGAAGCTCCTCATTGAAGGGGTTGTTTGAAATTGTTGGCTTAACAATCCCAATTCATCTTTCACCACCTTTTTGTTTTGTCCTTATATATGCAAAATCCTTTCGATAACCTCTCACAAAGGAGTTGCTCCAATAGATGGCATCCTCCCATCAAATAATCCAACTATCATCATTAAAGGTAGAAGAATAAGATTTCAGATTTTTCTATTGCAATGTAAGAAATGTTGACTATTTATATGAGATACATTCATCATATATTGGCCTCATGCATATGCATTATTGTCGCAGCCCAAGAAATTTTAAAAAATGATAGGTTGGTCGTTTGGAATGTTGGGTTGTTATATTCTTTGTAGTGAAAGAAAAATCACCCGACTGTCTAGTCGAGGTGGATCGACTAGGTGATAACTTGATCGATGAGTCAAGTCTAGTTAATGGTTAAGTCGAGTTCGAAGTGATCGATTGGGAATTTGAAGGTCGAAGTGATCAATCAGGAAATTCGAAGTCAAAGTGATCAACGGAAATTCAAAAGGTCAGCCAACAAGAGGTCAAGTGAAAACTAACTGGAGGTTGATTCAATAGTCGACTACTAAATCGAATGGTAGTCGACTGTAACAGAATCTCAAGATTCGTAGGATTTCATTCAATCATATGAGTTGATATGTAACCATTTTTGGGTGCCATGATTTAGGTTTTTTCATGTTGTAAATCCTATAAATAAGGCACATTGTAATTGTATTAAGATGAAGAATCATTAGCTAATCTTTAGATGAAGGTTGTTGGTCATGTAGATGTAAGTCGAATTAGTTGCAAGGTTGTTCATGTGTAAAAAAAGATAGTGTGATGGTGATTGTGTCTTAGATGTAGACCAAGTTTAGTCATCTAACTCTTTATTTATTGAATGAATAAGAGAACAAGAGAGCAAGACGCTCAAGGAATGCTAGTTTTCATGATTTGGTTTCCAAGGAAAAATCTGTGTATATTGTGTGTGATTTTCATTTGTTTCTTGTTTAAATATATCTTCTCTTTCTTGGTGGTTTAGTGTGGATGTTTATTTCCTTACAAGTGGTATCAGAGCCCATTTGAGTCATTTTGTTACAAGTCATATCAGAACGTTTATGTTTCTTTATACAATTCGTATTAGAACAAGTTTAAGCATATCTTGGATCTAAGATAAACCTAGATCCAGTGGGAGTTGTAAGTCATTAATATTTAAAGTTGTGCTTGAAAGAAGGGAAAACAGTTTGAGAATGGAGATCGAAAAATTCATTGGCCAAAATTTTGAGCTTTGGAAGCTTAAAATGGAAGACTCCTTGTAGATCGAGAACAATGGGCATCTGTAAGTCACAGAACCATTTCAATGGGTATGTCGAGGGAATAATGGGAGAAACTCGACAAAAGGAAAAGTAGTATGATTTGAATTTGTCTTGTATATTTGGTACTACTAAATGTCTCAGGTGGAGACTCGACCAAGAAACTGTCAGACAAGTTGGGAAGCTTGTACCTGTCGAACTCCTTGGAAAGCAAGTTGTTCCTTTGGAAGAAACTGTATCTTCTGAGGATGAGTGATGGGATATCAACAACAGATCACCTGAATGAATTCAGTATTGTAATAACTCAATTATTGTTTGTCGATATTACAATCACTAAGGAGGAGAAATGTATAAGCATGTTATGTTCTTTTCCATACTCTTGGGATAACTTAGTTGTGGCTATAGGGAGTAATTTGACCACATTAATACTTGAAGACCTGGTTGCATCTCTAAAGTTAGAAGAAATGAGATGGAAGAACATGGAAGGATCAACCAATGATTCCTTGATGGTGAGAGGTCGATTAATCGACAAAGATAAAGGAAAATTCTTCGATAGAAGGTCTAAGTTGAAGGGTAGATCTAAATCCTCAGTTGATTTGATGGGAAGATGATAGAAATGTGGTAAAGTTGGGCACTACAAGAGATATTTCAAGTCGAAGATGGCTAATATCAATCCTAGATACAATGAAAATAAGTTGACTGAGAGAAATACGACTTCGGATAAGGGAGGTGATGTGTATATGGCATCGACCAATACATTGTCAGATCATGATGTTTGGTTCATCGACTTAGGTGCATCCTTTCAAATGACACCTCACAAAGAATGTTTCTATGAACATGAGAGATATGAAGGGGGAGATGTATTCTTGGGGGACGTCTCGACAACCAAAATTGTTGGACAAGAAAGATTATGATTGATACTGCAAGATGGGAGGAGAAGGACCCTTCCAAGTGTGATACATATTCTAGGTTTGGCAAGAAATCTGATATTTTTCAACACGATGAGTGATATAGGAGTGCACACTTTGTTTCATAAGAATACGTACAAAATGATCAATTGAGCAATGGTCTTAATGAAAGGAGATCATATTGGAACCCCACAGAAGTTGTTAGGGAATTTTGACTCAACTAGATGCAACAACATTGTTGTTCCTAAAGTCGACTCGACTCAACTTGGGTCCACTTGATACAAACCGACTCGATTTTTCATCATCAAGTCAACCTAACAATTTTATGGCACCAGAGGATGGAACACATTGGAGAAAAAGTAGTTCGATATATGCACAACAAAGTTATGGTCGAAGGTTTTCATGAGTGTAATTTGGAAGTAGATTTTTGTGAGTATCGCATATATGGAAAACCAAATCGAGTTACATTCTCATATGGAGTGACAAGGGAAAAATGGATTCTGGAATTGATACATAGTGACGTGTTTGGGCTTGTACTGGTCCCTTCACTTGGAGGATCCCTATACTATGTTTTCTTCATAAATCATTTTTCCAGGAAGACATGGCTATATTTCTTAAGGAAGAAATCATAGGTTTTCGATAAATTCAAAGAGTTTAAACCTCTTGTGGAAAAAAAGACAGATAAGAAGATCAAGGTGCTAAGAACTGACAATGGAGGTGAATTATGTGGAAAGGAATTTGAGCAGTTCTTCAAGCAGAGTGGTATAGCACGCCAAAACACCACACCATATACCCCACAACAGAATGGAGTTGATGAAATAATAAACAGGACATTGATGGATAAGATAAGGAACATGTTCGGTGGCGTCGAGCTCGCACAAGAATTCTAGTCAGAGGTAGTCAATGCTGCAAAATATTTGGTAAATGGATCTCCTTCATCAGTGCTAGTTGACTTGTCTCACATGAGGTATGGTTTGGTAAGAAGCATTCACTTTCACATCTTAAAGTATTTGATTGTGATGCATGTTTGCATGTTCCCAAGGAAAATAGGAATATGTTGGATAATAAGGTAGTTAAGTTCTTTTTCATCGGATACAAGGATGGATTAAAAGGATATACGCTATGGGATATGATGTTGAGGAAAAAAATGTAGTCGAGATGTCGTCTTTAGAGAAGTTGGGGGAACTTCCAAGTCTAAAGAGGTTTAAACAGTAAAATAACCAGAGAAGTCAATGTTTGAACTGAGGAACAATGAACATGATTTAGATGAGTCGATTGAATCAGATGAAGAGGTGGAACAACCAACTACGGTTGTAAACAGGTATGAATGAGTAAGGAAACAAGTTGAAAGGTATAGTCCACTCAATTTCCATTCTACATTTTTTTTATCTTCCACCGGTGAAGAGCCCAAGTCGGCCAGGGAGGAAGTCGAACCAACAGAGGGTAAAATCTTGAAGGATGCCATGGTCGAAGAAATTGAATCCTTGCACAAGAATGAGACATGGGATTTGGTAAAGCTACCTAATGGAAGGAAATATGTTGGTAGCAAGTGAGTGTTCAATAAAAATTTGAATGCATCAGGTCAATTCAAGAAATTCAAAGCTCGACTGGTAGCGAAAGGATACTCCCAAGTCAAGGAATTCGACTTCGGTGAGATTTGTTCCCCTGTTGAAAAATTAAATTCCATTAGAGTACTAATGTCTCTACCTGCATCATTTTAACTTGAAATAGAGAAAATTGATGTGAAGACAATGTTCCTACTTGGGGACCTGGAAGAATAAATCTACATAAAATAGCCTGAGGTTTTTGCAGTAAAGGGAAAGAAAGATTTGTTGTGCAAATTGAAGAGATCCCTTTATGGTCTAAACAATCACCAAGGATATGGTATAAAAATTTTGACACACACATCCTTAGCTTGGAATTTGTGAGAAGAAACGCTAATCATTGTGTATATTCCAAGGAAGAAGGTGGGCATTTCATATATGTATCCTTGTATGTCAATGACATGTTGTTGGTTAGATACAATATGGATGCAATAAAAGAGGTGAAGATACAGTTGTCCTCCAAGTTCGACATGAAGGATCTAGATGCATCGAACTTCATTCTAGGATTGGAGATTAACAGAGATCGAACAACTAGAAATATTTGGTTGAATTAGAGAAAGTATATTGAAACAATCTTGAAGTGTTTCAACATGCAGGATTACAAACCAGTCAAGGTTTCAATTTCTCTAGGAGCAAGACTGATTGCTTAACAGTGTCCAAACACATAGGAAGAAATAGAGGACATGGAATGTGTTCCCTATGCTAGTGTTGTTGGTAGTATGATGTATGCACTCTACCAAACATTGCTCATGTAGTGGGAGTATTGAGCAAATACATGGAGACACCTAGGAAAGAGAAATGGAGAACTATCGAGTGTTCAGGGATTTGTGTGGTACAAAATATTATGCTATATGCTACCAAGGGAAACGTGAAGCTGAAAAGGAAGTAAATGTACATGGATTTGTCAGCACCAAATAGGTTGGAGAGGATGTGTTCAATATGTTCAGTCGACCAAAGGATATGTGTTCAAGATGAATGGTGGAGCAATCAATTGTATGAGTAAGCGGCAGGAGGTCGTGGCCTTGTCGATAATATAAGTTGAATACATGGCAGCCACTCATGCAAGCAAAGCAGTGGCATGGCTACATCGTCTGTGTTCATAGATTGAGTTTGAGAAGAAAGCTATGAAGGTAAATTGTGACATTAAAAGCACAATATTCCTGGAAAATAACATAGCTTACTATTCTAGGATGAAACATATTGTTGTACAACACCATTCCGTGAGAGACATGGTGGAAAGCAACAAGGTGTTGTTGGAGAAAGTAGACACTTTGAAAAACATAGCAGACTCTTTGACCAATTATATGAGTGTTGAAGTTACCTTGTTGTAGAGAGGAAATGGGCATTGTTTCCCTTGGTCAGTGAACAAAATTTCAAGTTCCCCTATATCAACAAAGAAGACAACAAGTGAGAGAATTTTGGGTTGTTATATTCTTTGCAGTGAAAGAACAATCATTTGATTGTCTAGTCGAGGTGGATCGACTAGGTGATAAGTCAACCGACGAGCCAAGTCAAGACAATGGCTAAGTCGAGGTCGAAGTGATCGCCTGGAAATTCGAAGGTCAAACTAATCGACTAGGAAATTCGTTGTTGAAGTGATTGACGAGAATTCGAAAGGTCAGCGGATAGGAGGTCAAGTGGCAACCAACTGGGTAGTTTAATGTAAGAGAATATTGAGATTCGTGGGATTGGTGCTACACTAATTTAACATGTTTTTTTTTTGTAAGCAAGCTGAGAATTTCTATTTATAAAGAGGCAAAATATACATGTTGATAGTTATGCCAGCCATAAGATTGTTTGTAGAAAATGACCTAGAGTTTGTTTGCTTTCCCTAAGGGAAACCAAGCTAGTTGATCAAACTATCAAAACTAACATTACTATCTTGCTTTGTCTGAATAGATATTTCTAACCAGACTTAATTGAGAGTCTTGAAACTTGAAAACAAAAAAACTAGTAATTATAAACTATTAAAATACCGACTTATGCAGATTGCATTATTCATCAATCACTTGAACTTGGGGAAGTTGGAAGTGTTAGAGATGGTAGGAGAATATTTTCCTTTAGCAATCTAAAAGACCCCTCGTTTTTTGACAAGCCATGAAACCACAGTCGTGAACATGCTGGACTACCTCTCTAATGCTTCCATCCTATGCTTCCGAATCTAAATGTCCTGCTCAAGAGGAGCCCTGCCCTGAGCAACCATAGTTTTCTCATGAAAATATAACTCAACCATTTTGAAAWACTTGGTTTCYGTATTCCTGRCGCATACCAGGTCAGGGACCAAGTCTCCCACMTGTGTTTCCACCTCCTCATTATCCATCTGAGCCTGCCTAGCTTGCACTTCATTCTCTAGATCCTTCATTGCCTCTTTATCCGTCAGGTGAACTCCCTCCTCTAGTTTATCGCAACATCTTCAACAGTTGTAACCACCTGCGTCTTCTTCTCCACATTCTCCTCGTGCCTACGTTTGCGTGGTGCCATCCTTCCCCTGTTTGATCTTCTCGAATGGCTATAATACAACCCACCCAACTCGCATTGATCGCTTGTCTTCATAACTTGGAAAACGTTCATTTACATCCCTCGTTGCATAAGAAATGTGAGTCATGTGTCTTGCAAGGTGGCCGGAGGGTGATGTTTTGGATAGGAGAGTGCGCATACGGACATACAATCCCATCGCCCCGTCATCTGGTGTTTCCCCTCAACCTTGTGGGCCATGTGACACCTGATCCAGGTGACATTGATTTAACATGCCTTGTGGGCCATGTGACACCTGATCCAGGTGACATTGATTTAACATGTTAACACGGTTTTCAGATCTAATTTTATATTATATTTAATATTGGGTTGGTGTTGCACTAATTTAGTATTCAAATATGACTTTTTCACCTCTATTTTCTTAGATCTATCAATTGTGTGTTGTTATAATGATCGAGCCTCTTCATATGTGGTGTTTACACTCTTCATATGTGTTGTTATAATTCCATTAGTGTAGATATGTTATCATTAGGTGAAATTTTAACATGGTATTAGAGTTGTGGTACTGAAATTTTCTGTCCAAATGTAAGGAGAATTTGGTTGCATGTGAAAGGGAGATAAGAATGGAATATTTCAGTGGGTGAAATGCTCAAAACTTTTCTGTCCAAATGTAAGGAGAATTCAGCTTCATGTGAGAGGGAGCTAAGAATGGAATATTTCAATGGGTGTAATGCTCAAAAAGCTCTAGTGATTGGAGTGTGTTAGTGTCTTATAAATAGGTTGTTAGGATGTGAATAAAAAATGTATGATAGGGTAAAGTCGTGCTTTGGTCTCATAAAGACCATGGCATGACTTCTCTTAGGTTATGAGTCAATGGGTTTGTGATTGATAAATGTGTTTGAGTAAGGTCATAAAATAAAGTTGAATCATGAAACATATGGTCTTGGTGCCAAAGGTATGGGTTTTTGTATCACTAAAGAGTCAAATGAAAGATCATGACGTCAATTCAAGTCAGTTATAGTCAGTATTTTCATGATCCTAAAGATTTCATAAGCTCAAATCTGTTGGAGGCATGTGGCATCATCAAGCAAATTATAGCGTTGCACAAGTTGTTATGCAACTTCTTAATGATGTGCAATTGAGCAGTAAGGTACAATGAGGTATGATGGGTAGAATTGATGGTTTATTTTGGATTTACCATTCAAATTGTTCATCCTCTAGGAGAAGAAACCCCTAGATATCGCTCTCTTCATCTGCAAATTTAGAATCTTCAATCCAAGCTCGTTGTGCATCTGCAAACACTGCATTTTTTGTTGCTTACAGACTGTAGGGGATGCTTCACATGACGTTGTGCACCTTCAAACAACCTTGCTTCCACACTCTCCAGCTGTTGTTTCAGATCTGGATGGCATTCTTATGCACAGTGTTATTTTTTTTGATAGATCATTATACATGATCATTTTTTTTTCCCTATTACGCATTGAAAATCTCAATTTTGATTTGTGAAGGACAAATTCACAATTGTGCAGCAGGCACGTTGTGCAACTATATTGGTCTATTTTGAGCAGCGGTATGAGGTTCTTGTCAAAATCTGGAATGGGATATCTCAATGTGATAATGAGATAAGCATTTACTGCATCAACCTAAAGAATTTATCAATCATGAAGTAAAAGTGAGCTCTTCATGGCATTTTACATATGTCAAAGATTTAAGATGTGAAAAGCAAACATGTTTTATGAAGGAAAGAAAGGGTTCTTGGGCACCTTTCCATGATTTTGAGTTTGTTATTATCGTTAACCATCTCCATCAATCAATCCAGATCAAGAAAAGAAATAAAATTTCAAGAATATCAGTTGTTGTGCAACTGCATTGCGCTTCTCCTGTAGGTTACTATTGCACAACAACCTTACTGCGCAACTGTGATAGGGGATGTTGAGTATTTTACTATTTTAGTGGTAAACTTAAAACTTGGTTTCCGACCAACTAGAAATGAATTTTTCAAAACTAAAAGAGGTTTTTGTCAATAACGGACCAGATAACAAAAACCTGTCTTTGTTTCTTCACATGTGTTATGGTTTAGGAGATCTGAATGGATCTTTACAGCCTATTTTTCCAAATTTCAATATTTAATGATTTCGTTTTTTAGTCATTATCTTTGGGTGCAGATTCTGAGAAGATGAAGAGGAAGTTTTGAAAACCCAAAGAGGTTTTTGTCAAGCACAGACCCAATAACAAAAACAACTCTCATTGTTTACACATATAACATGGTTTCAAAGATATGCAATGATCTTTGAGGCATATTTTCCATAATTTCACCAAGACAGATTTCCTATAGGATATTGTTGCGCAACAACCTTGCTGCACAATTGTGATAGAGTGTCCAGAATGTGTCCAGGTCAGCATGGACAGGTCAGCAGAGGTGCCAAGTCATATTCAACGAACACCAAGGTCAAATATCACCATATCAGGGATTCAAACACCTTTTTTGTCAAGTGGTTATGATGTAATAAATGAGTCAAGTTTGACTCCTTGTTTTTAGTAGTTTGTTTAGATTTTGATGCCAAAATATGTGTAATTGTAGCTTAACTTAGACAAGTTCTTGAATTCGAATTTAGGAGGATAGGAGGAGAATTTTTGTATATATTTTATGGAGATACATCAGCTTAAAGGTGTGGAGTGTGTGAGGAGAAGTTATTGTGTGCATTGTAAACTATTTTTTGAGACTAATGCAAATTGTTGAACCAGAAGTACTTGGAACTTGTCATCATAGATTCATGTGATTATTTCTCCTTTATCCTTGTGCTCCTACTCTGCCTATTTTTACATTGCCTTAATCAATTTATGTTTTATTTTTTCTTCTATATGTTAAAGCGAAATACATGTGTATGAACTCATCTGAATCTAATGCTCTAGGAATGTATTTTCCTTATTTGTTTCTACTATAATTTCCTTGGGATTCATCCCTGATAGATTCCCTAAGGGATTAGTGTTTCCTCTCTGAATTTTCCACTACAACGAAATTTAATTGGTATAAAGGAGTGTTTTCTACCTTTTCTCTGATAAGACATTTTTCAATTAACCAGTGTTCAGTCCTTTGTTAGTCTCTGATCCTATGACTCCATTGCCCAATGGATATTCAATATGATCT
>JASDQU010290632.1:661-14441 GCA_032191745.1 Picea mariana | reverse complement strand
GTTCTTACTTGGTTTCTTGGCACACCAAGAATACTTCATATGGACTACACATATTCACATAAACCATACCCCTACTCTCTTATAAGCTATTGAGGAGTCACGATCCTACTCTAGTGAAACTCTTGCTTAATTAGACAATTTTTAACACAGTTTACCATTTAGTGTTATTTAAGAATATATTCATGAACATCAGAATTCAAGATAAAAATTGTGGAACAAATGAAGAAAAACACATAAATAGTGTAGGGGACAAAAACCATGCCTAGCACCCAACTAAGTCTTTGTTATGGAGAAACAATTACAATAAGAGCACTATCGGCTAAGTTTACAACATGGTAGAGTCAAGCAACTCGCCTCACCTTACCAAGGTACTCAAGAAATATATTCATCCCACCAATAATATCGACCGCAACTATCTTTGCAACCACCTGGGTGCACCTCAGACGTTCCCACAATCGCAGACTTGTTGTCCCTTCGTTTCTGTAGACTTTCACCAAGCTAACACATATTTTGGTTATGCCTCACACATGCTTCCCAAAGACTTGTGTTTCCATAATTTCTTAAATCCTCCCAAAGCATCAAACTCTTAGCTTCTTTTCTTCTATATTGGCAACTCTTCCTTAGTTCGTTGTCTCAGACTTTCCTTAGACATTCTCTCCAAATATATTGTCCAAAGTGCTCTATATTTCTATGGTTGTGCTCCGTTGATTTGATATGGACTCCAAGGGTCACTTATGCGAAACATCATGTCTCTTAGGTGTGTTGTGCCTCTTTGTGAATCCACACTCGACCTATTTTCGTGCCCTTCCATAGGCCCGGTGTGCCCATACAAGCCCACATTCCCATCAACCATTCCTCTTGGAACAACGTACCCCATCCTTAGGTACGTGCCCCTTGTCTTGTGTTCTCTCTCATTCCGATCGTTGTGAATCCTCATGGTCGTTCCAATGGAGTCATCCAACCTCTCTTGTGTGTCCATGTTGTTGAGGGAAGACGGGTTCAATCCTTGGGCATGCTCCCAAGATACCTCACCCTTTCCCAAACCCAACCCAAGTCTCTATCAATAATTCTAAGGAAAGTAAGGTGTGTACCCCCTTGGCATCGCATGTCACCATCGTGCTCCCAAGGTGCTCCGACTCACACCTAAATGTCTTTGTTTACCCAATCAATCACTTCCTTCCTTGTGCTCTTTGTACGTTCCATTGCCAAATTTTTCCAAGGAGCACATGTGCTTGATGGGCGTTGTGGGAGACCTTACACCTATCAATTTGACGGTTTTAAAAATTAAGTGGATATCATTATTGAGCATGTAGATTTTAAAATTACTAGGATTTAACGATTAAATAAGGGGAAAATATGTAAATATCCATCAAATTTAACCCATGTGAAGGAGAGACATGTGTTAATATTATGGTAGCTGCAGGAGGTATTTACCTCCACATGTAAACCTGATGAGAATAGAATATTTCGGGAAGCAAGAAGAAACCCTAATGAGTTGGCTAATAACCCTAGAAGACAAGTCGGCTCAAGAGGATAATTGCTATTAGGTTATTAGCCTACAAGAGAAGAAGTCGGCTAGAAGAAATATTATATACTAAGTAAATAAACACTCAGAATGAGAAGTCGGCCCAAGCGGTTAGCCACAATTAGTATAAATACAGAAGGTCAGTCTTCATTCTGGTAGGCATTCTTCGAACTGCAGAGCTCACTTGTGCACACTGTAGTTAGCAAGTTTGTGCACAAGTATGGAGGAGAGCTGTCGTTGCAGCTACTGCAACTAGTAGATTACGTTTTGTCTTGGACTATCTCTCGGTTATGGTTTGGACTATATGATCAGCTCTTGTTTGGTGCACTATCCTTGGGGAAAGGTGGACTACCCTTTGTTTGGATATCTAGCCTAGGATTTTCTTCCAGAGTGATTCTCTGTCAAGGTTAAGGTTCTCGAAGGGTGGCTTCAACCTATGGTTGGATGACAATAGTGATATTGTCGATGGTAAAACGAGCACATCCGTTATATTCTAACAGGTTATGGACCCACAACTCCTTCATTCAGTCTAACCACTGGAAGGGAGCATAGCCATAAGGATACTAAGCTCATTGAAGAACTGTCGCTAGGGTTTCTAGCAGGAGGAGTTACCAAAGAACTGTTGCTAGGGTTACTTGCAGGTGTAGTTGCAGAAACCCTAATCCTCTCATTGATGCACCTTAAGTGAAGGGATTGACATAATTTCTGGATAGACTAGTGTGCCCGAACCTAGCACACCTTCTGGTACTCTCAGCAAGGTAAGATGTCAAGTTTGAATTTCTGGTCAAATCTAGGGTTGACCAAGTCAAAGCAGACATGACTTACTCTATGAAGTCAGAAAACAAGTTAGATGGAGATTATTAATTCAGAGCGTGGAATACAAGGATTGAAATCATCCTTGCCAATAATAAAGTGTTGGATATCGTGAAAGGAAAGATCATGGAACCAGAGTTTGAAGAAGGAAAAGAGAAGGAACCAAAGAACATTGCAATTATGGAGAAGTTCAAAGATAGTGACTTCAATGCCATGAGTATCATAGTGGACTCTATAAAATACTACTTGATACCCTACATCTCACATCTTGACTCATCGAGGAAGATGTACGATGCCCTAACAAACCTCTTCTCAATAAAAAACATTGGACAAGTAATGAGTCTGAAGAATGAGCTTTGTGACATGAAGATGAATGATGATGACATCATAACCTCATACTTTGTGAGGATCTCTTAGTTAATATATCAACTACAAGATATTGAAGAGATCATCTCAGAGAAGGAACCGGTAAATATAGTACTCAACGATCTTCCCAAGACATGGGATGCATTTACTGCAAGCATGAACACAAGGAAGGAGTATCCTACAATTGAAGAAATTCAGACTTGTTGTGCTCAAGAAGAATCAAGGATCAATGGAAAAGAGAAACCCCAAAAGAAGTATGATGATCAAGCCTTTAAAACAAGATTCAAGAATTTAAGGAACAAAAGGAAGTTTGGTTCAAGGAAGAAGCCAAATCAAGAGAAAGACATGTCAAAAATACAATGCTTCAACTGTCGAAAGTATGGTCACTACAAGAATCATTTTCCTGAGCTAAAGAAAAGGAAGGGGACACATGAAGCATCAATTGTTGAAGTAAAGGAACCTACAAAGAAGACCAAGCAGGATAAAACATACGTCTTATTCTAAGACAAGGTAACAATAGTCTTCATAGTTCTTGTACATACCATGTTTTCTGTACATATCTTGCATACCTACTTCTTAGAAGATAATGTGTTCAAAGAGAAACTATACCTATGGAAGAAACAAAAAGGATTTCTATCATTATGACTACAAGTCAAACAATACAGATTAAAGGATGAAGTACATCAAACAATTCATGTGGAAGTTATTACATAAGTAAAAGATGCAAGATAAGCCGAAATTAGAATCAATATTGAAGTAAAAGGGAAGAAGTAAAAGACAGGAAGAAGTTAGAAATCAAGAAGAAATTGGAGAAAGACTTATGACACCTTGTAGAAGGAAATAAAGATGCAGACAAAAGCGTGGATTATGGAGGGAGCCAATTATATATTTCCAAAAGAAAAACATGCACTCATTCATGAAGCAAGGATTAGGAGGGAGATAATCCTATGATCCATTGAAGATGATGAAGTATGTATCCATGGTAGCAGCCATGAAAGGTAGTACGTGTTCAGTTCGACCTTAGAAGAAGTCTTCTTTGAAGAGCAGCCTTAAAGTATCCCTGGTTGTCCATCCACATCCATGATCCTATGATCAAAGAAAGAAGTGTAATCTCTAGGGAATGGAATCTATAAGAAACTCCATGGACCAAAGAGCTAAAGATAAACATGAGGAAGAACATGAAGATTCCAAGAAATAAAGAAAAACCAGAACAACTAGTCATTGTATCAAGAATCACAAGATTACCAGCCTGATATGAACTCACTAAAAGAAATCAAGCAGAGGAACTGAAAGTTGTGATGAAGAACAGTGTATGGAAGACTTATGAATGAAATCATTGCAAGATATAGAACAAGAGGTTCTCCCAGATGGAGGGAGAAGACTATGATGATTACTCGTTCCAATAAACCAGACATACCTCTACACAAGTCATTATATCATCTGCAATATCCATGGGTTGGAGTTCTAGATCAGATGAATTAAAAGACTGTTCTCGAGAGAAATTGAACAAAGAGTGTATGAAGAGAAACCTCAAGGATTTGAGGCATACCATTAAGAGACCCTTGTATGCAGATGGAAGAAGACAACTTGGTGGAGAACCTCCAATGCACAATAGAAGAGTGGTGAAGACTTTCTATAACAGATATATTGTATCTGAATGATTACTCATAAGATCAGGATGATGGATTGCCAATCCATGACAAAGATCTTATGATGATAGAAGAAGTGCCACATGGATATGTTCTAGTTTAACCCTTGCCACGATGTTGCGAGCTAGCAGGAACCAAAGAGGAATCCATCAATGATATACTTTATTGATCAGAGCTATATGAAGCCTTAAGAGAAAACCAATGTTCTAGACTGAAGTACATTTGAGATCAAGCATTACATTCTCCGTGATAAATTTCAGAAAGGAGAAAGTGGCTGTCCAATATATATCTCCACAGATGATTAGATAACCAGACATTTTGGTAAATATTTTGTCCAAGATGAAAGAGTTTGCGTACTCAAGATGGATCTCATGGAGACCACTTCCTTATTAAAAAAGGAAGAGATGTCTCCCCGGTTGGGAGGGAGCACTGATGTGTTATTGATTGATGGATAGTCATTTTTCAGTTTTTAAAAATGGTTTAGGATGAGAAGTTCCTTTCCAGATTCGGAAAGTGGTTTGAGATTTCTGATGGACAGGTATTTTTCCAGTTCGAAAAATGGTCTAGATCGAACAGTCATTTTCGTAATGAAAATGGTTCGATGGATTGTTGATGTACCATAGACAACGATTTCCCATTGTGGTTAACATGGAGAATGGTCTAGGTCAGTCTCTCTTCTTGAGGATTAATCAAGAAGACTGGCTCGCCTCGCCAGACAATGATTTCCCGTTGTGGTTAACATGGGGAATGGTCTGTTTTTGGAGGTTGGTGCAGAACAGTCATTTCCTTAGGAAATGGTATGGACAATCATTCCTTAGGGAAAATTCATTCCCTGCAGGTTTCACTTTGTTTAATGATGGAGGAATGGCCCAGGGTGGGGAATGGTCTAGGTTCAACAATCAGGGAAAGAATTCCTTAGGGAAAACTCATTCTCTCCAGGTTACACTTTGTGTAGTGTCAGAGGAATGGCCCAGGATGGGAAATGGTCCAGGCTCAGAAATCAGGATAGTTATTCTTCCTTTTTTGAGAAGAATAGTCTAGATATCTCATGATTGATGTTTTACCTTTTGAGGGTAGATGCTCTTCCAAGATATCACATATGTGAGTGGAAGAATGGCCCAGATGATTCAGTTTATATCATAACATTGTTTTTGTGTAGGTTGTTATCAGATGATTGTTATGAATACTGTATGTCTCTAGAAAGTATATGTATTCTACTATGGTGGATGTGTTCCACTATTTGTGACTATACGCCATTGATCAAGTACATGTGTGCTACTTGGTGTGGTAATGTACCACTGGATTGTGGTTCTGTACTACTATGGATAGACACAGTTCTGTTCCATTAAATGATATTGTTACGATTTCCTTTAATACTATCAACAATGTTGAAAATGATTATCATCTAGATGGACGATCAATGGACAGATATTTCCCAGACGGAAAATGGTTCAGGACAATTATTTTTCTAGGACATATGTCCAGATTAGAAAAATGGCTCTTGTGTCACTCTGTGGTGTGAGTGACTTATCCAACATCATGTCTAAATTAATCAGATAGAGTATGGTTTCGAGAGATGATGTAGCTGATGAAACTGATGGTGATGATGGTGCTCATTATATAGTCATGAGATAGTCTATACAACTATGTTTATGCTAACGGGTGAATGGTATGTTTGTTTTGAAAACCATTACCTATAATACCTCCCTAGATAGGAGGGAGTGTTAATATTATGGTAGTTGCAGGAGGTATTTACCTCCACATATAAACTTGACGAGAATAGAATATTTCGGGAAGCAAGAAGAAACCCTAATGAGTTGGTTAATAACCCTAGAAGACAAGTTGGCTCAAGAGGATAATTGGTATTAGGTTATTAGCCTGCAAGAGAATTAGTCAGCCAGAAGAAATATTATATACTAAGTAAATAGACACCCAGAATGAGAAGTTGGCCCAGGCAATTAGCCAAAATTAGTATCAATATAGGAGGCTAGTCTTCATTCTGGCAGGCATTCTCAGAATTGCGGAGCTCACTTGTGCATACTGCAGCTAGCCAGTTTGTGCGCAAATCTGGAGGAGAGTTGTCATTGTAGCTGCTGCAACTAGCATATTACATTTTTGCTTGCACTATCTCTTGGTTATGGTTTGGACTATCTGATCAACTCTTATTTGGTGCACTATCCTTGGGGAAAGGTACACTACCCTTTGTTTGGATATCTAGCCTAGGGTTTTCTTCCAGAGTGATTCTCTTTCAAGGTTAAGCTGCTCGGAGGGTGGCTTCGGCCTATGGTTGGGTGACAATAGTGATATTGTCGATGGTAAAACGAGCATAGCCATTATATTCTAACAACATAAAGGTGTGAACATGCCCATTTTGGGATAATGATAAGAAAAATTGGATGCTAGGGTTAAGAGCGAGCTACAGTTGGAAGACCAATGGGAACAAAATGGGGATTTCCAATTGGATATATCCACCAAAAAAGGTGCTGTGAGAATATGTGTTAAAAAAATGATTAAAAATACCACTCAAAATGGTAATTGTAAGATATCCCATGATACCCACCAAGCACGAGCGTTCCTTGGGCATATTCGACAATGAAACAGACCACAAACAAATGAAGAGTGAAAGGAAGAAGTGATCGGTTGGATTAACAAAGATGTTTGGTTGTGGCTAGGAGCACCTTTGGTGCACGATGGTGACGCATGACACCAAGGGGGAACATACTTTACATTCCTTAGAATGATTGATGGATACTTGGATTACGTTTGGGAAAGTGAGGGGAAACATGTGATCATGCCTAAGTAGTGGACTTGTCTTCCGTCGGCAACATGGGTGCACCAAAGATGTTGGACAACCTCATTGACACACCCATGAGGAGTAACAACAATAGGCATGTGAGATCACACAAGGAAAGAGTCTTACACCCAAGGATGGGGTGTGTCGGTCCAATAAATGAACAATTGATGGGAGAACACGCTTGGATGGGCACACCAAGTCCATGGAGGGGGCATGAAGAGTCAGTTGAGTGTGGGTTCATGAAGGGTTTTAGCAAATCCAAGACACATGAAGTTTTAGATAAATGACTTTTAGAGTCCATATAAAATAAAGGGTGCACAACCAAATGAGAGCATAGAACATTTTGGACAAGATATTTGGAGAGAAAGTCGTAGGAAATTTTGAGGCAATGAAATGACACAAAAGTTTCCAAATGGAAGACAGGTAGCCAATATTTGGACATTTTGGGATATTTTGGGGAAGTCTACAAACACAAGTTTGTTGGAGGAATGTGTAAGGTGGAACTAAAATCTATGTTCTCTTGGTGAAATTTTGTGAAAACAAAGGGACAACAAGTCTACATTTGTGGGAACATTTGAGGTGCATTGCAGGTGGTTGTGAAGACGGTTGTGTAGAGAGTATTGGTGTGACAGATCTGTTCTTTAGTGCATTGATGAGGTGATGCAAGTCGCATGACTCTATCAGATTTGTAAACTGATTCGATAATTCTATTATTGTAATTGTTTCATAATAACAGAGACTTAGCCAGCTATTATGCATGGTTTGTGTCTCCTGCACTATTTTTGTGGTTGTATTCATTTTTTCCACATATGTTCTCTTGGATTCTCATGTTCATGGATGCATGCTTAAATAATAATAAGTGTTAAATTTTGATAAAAATTATCTAAGTAAGCAAGAGTTTCACTAGAGTAGGAGTGTGACTCTCCCATAGCCTAGAACAAAGTATGGGTATGCTCTAGGTGAAGAGGCATAGTCTGGACGAAGTATTGTTGGTGTGTTAAGAAACCAAGTGAGAACCATCAGGGTGTCTAATGCCCTCAAGAGGTCAATGATCTCCATATACGATCAAACATCCTATGGGGTTGTGAGAGGTGTTATTAGAGCATATTTGGCTCTTCCCCACTATTGTAGTCAGAAAAATGGGTGGAGGAGGGGAACACTTGTTTGGTGAAATAGTTAAGGTGCAAGATTGGTTACGATTCAATGGACTAACCCATCAAAAAGGAAACCTAAGTGGGGACTTGGTATGTTGTGATATGGCTAAGTTGAAAATGAAATTAGTGAGTTTTGAGAAGGCCTAGGCACACTCCTTGAGAAATCCAAGAATAGATTTATGGGGGTGAATGAAGCACTGTGGAAGATCAGATCACAAAATTAACCGCAAAGTTGAACGCAACATTTTGAGTGGGTCTTGATATGAAATCATGGGTGCCATGGGTGCCTTGGATGAAACCTTCACAAGTAAGGTTAAGATACTTGGAGGGCCATCCATTGGAGACAATAGTGACACTAAGAGGGATCCTGATACTTACATAATGAAGCATTAGATCGTTATCTTGGAGAACACTATTGCGAATATGACATATGCATTTTACCAGCATGGTGAGAAGGTGGATCAAATTGATTATGATATGGGGAGGATTAGTTATGGGTTCAAAAAATCCATTCGAGAGTGCCAAGCCATTGCATATGTGATGCCAAACACCTTGACCAATGAAATTTAGGAGAGACTGAAGGAAACAATGGACACAATTGCTGTAGTCACACAAAAGCTAAAGGACCAAGATGACACCATCACATTGTTGAAACAAGATTTGAATAATAGACATAACTATATTTTCATGTCAATGAGGATGAAGAGAAAAGAACCCAAGACATATGATGAAACTCACATCGCTAAGTTGTTGGGAAACTTTTGTTGGGAGTACTTGGAGCATTTGAACGTAAGTTCAGAGGAATCCAAGGTAAATGTTGCAGCGATATTTTTGGCAGGAACTGATAGGCTATGGTGGAGGAATCGAGTGGAATACTTAGTAGTTGGGAGAACCATTCAGAATATCAAAAAAGGATAAGAGAGGAAGGAATCCTTAAAGGAGCAATTTGGTCTAGGGAACAAACCATGGATCTCAAGGAATAATATTTTGGATCACATGCATGCTGGTAAGATCCAAGCCTACATCAAGGCATTTAAACAACTCATGTTGGAGATCAAAGACATGTCGAAAGAAGAAATAAATTTCCACTTCATGAATGGTCTGCATCCATTTGTGCAGAGTGAGTTGTGATGTCAAAAAGTGTAGAATCTTGCAGCACCATTCACCGTAGTGAAAAAATTGTATGAATTTTGGGGAGAACCCAAGATAGGTCCTAGGAATAGTTAGGACACCCAAAGTGAGAAGAAATAAAAATGGAAGAGGAAGAATAATTACAAAGGATAAACCAACTCGTCCAAAGGAAGTGAAGGCAATGACAAGAAAACATACACAACGAAAGATAAGAAACTCATTTCATGTTGGATTTGTGCCAAGCAGCACTATGTGAAGAATTGTGAATTGAAACAAAAGTTTAATTCTTTGGAGACAACCCATTTTTTGGAGTCTTGTGGATCTTGAAAACTATCATGGAGGGTGAATCCTCAAAGAGCCAAGGGAAAGATGATATAAAACTTTACTATGTGCAGATTGAACTCAATGGGAAGTGAGTGTTACCCATCATGGACAATGGGATGACTCGTAATATTTTGAGGGAATACATGGTGTGAAGGCTTGGGTTATAGCCAGAACTAGTGCAAACAAATTTCAATATAGTCAACGTAGGTGTAGAGAGGGTCATTATTGTGGCCAAGGATATCTCATTGAAGCTTGGTGAATGGTGAAAAAAGAAGAGTTTCATTGTTGTTCCCATGGACTATTTTCAATTTGTGTTAGGACAGTAATTCATGATGAAGGAAAAAACATTAATTCCTCACATGAACAATTTGTCCATTTTCCCAGGACAGACTGCATGTTTGATTCCTACAATAAGGAGGAAGGAAGGAGGAATGCAGATGTCTTCCTTGCAAATGGTTTTTGCAAACAACCAGAATAAACAACCTTGTGGGGATGAACTTGGATGATGTGGGGTGATGGTTGGATAATAAGGTGCATAGAATGAAAGGAATCCCATGTCATTCAAGATGAGACTTTCCGATGTTGAAGAGATAGTTGGATATTTGGATAAGACAGTGGATGGCTTGGATTATTTTTGTTTGAAAGTTGATGAGTGGTAGCGAAGATAATAGGAAGAAACAAAGGTGAGGACGCCAAATAGTTTCGTTGAACAAGTGATGTGGGAGCATCATTTCCCCTCAAAACATCATCATCGACATTAAGGTTTCTATAAGGTGAAACCATGGCTAGAGGGAATGATTTCTCATGTGTTCAATGTAAATTCTATTTAATTTGTGAAAAGTTTCATAGAACAAGGTTTATAAATCATGTATAGAGTCTTAATGAAAGAATGAATTTCTGAACTAAGTGTGTGTGCTTCCATGTACTAATTGATTTGAAGTCTTATCGATCTATGGAGGGATATAAGTTCTATCACTCTAAAAAGGTCGAGTGAATGATGTGTTGATGATAGAAGATAAAAACAAATAATATGTATAATGAATTGGAGCCTATAGTATTAGGTTAATCTTGGAATTGAATGGAAGTTTCTATGTGCAAGAAATTATTTTCTATTTAAGGAGAAAGGGTTTTATTCTTTACCTCCTCTCTTATTATTTTCGATAGTCATTTGTTAGAACGATTTCATTCAGGAATTATTTATTTGGTTGATTTATCCAATACACAATTGAATAATGTATGGTTATGTGTTTGATCAATGTTTATTCTAGAACATGGATATACCTAGGTTGCATCAATTTTCCTTGAGGAAAGAAGATGCCCAGACGCACTGATAGGAAATGGTTCCCCATATAAATATCATTTGCAACCTTTATTAACGGGTGATTTCATACTATAACTCTATGGAATCGATGGAGAGGTTGACGATGTCAAATGCCCAGGAAGGAGAAGTGGATATATGTTATGAAACAAAAATTTCCAACCATTAAAACATTTTATCAGAGTGTGATTCAAGAAGATCAAATTTTTCTTTCAAATGGTAAGTAAGTGATGCAAGAGATGTTTGGAATAAAGCTTATATCTCACGAGTTCAGGGTATTTTACCTTGATTTTTGTGTGATTCCCATATTATTCAATCTTGTAAGCATATTGTTGGTGAACTGTTTGTGCATGGTTCGATTTTAACAATTGATGGATAAATTTCCAAGGGAAGGATTGTATAGTTTTAAGATTTCGAAAAAAGGTGATTACATGAGTATGAGATCATAGGGTTCCAAAGGAGATCAGATTGCAGGCCCAGAGGCATGGGGAATATTCCTTGTGCTATCAATTGGTTGATTGCGGATACAAGTGAACTCCATATTGAAATTGGGGCATTTTCACACAGTTCTATCACATATATAATATTTAAGTCTTAGATTTTCCCACTATTTAGTACTACTCTTATTGATATTGATAGTATTTGAGAGTTGAGTACTGGAGAAATATATTGGGGATGTTTTATCATAGAATTATTAGCAAAGAAGAGTATGTTACCTGAATATTGAAGGTGGTGCTTGTAGAACAAAATTAATGGATTATGGAGAGTTGTAGCAGTACTGGGAAACCTTTCATCAAGTAGTATAAGTGTAGGGAAATATGTCTCTGCGTGAAAGTCGGTAGGTCAAGAAGCCTAAAGAAGAGGGAGCTCAAAAAGTTTTAGGAGAGAGAACATGTAACATCAAAAGGATAAATGGAGGAAGATTGGTGAGGTATTGGGTAGCAGGTGCAGAGGCTTGGTTAAAGCTCATTGTTGAGCATGAGGAGAAGCTCAACATTATGATGGAGTTATGCATGAGGAAAAAGAAGACCAAAAGTTTAATATGGAAAACAACAATGAATATCACATGATCATGCCCTAGGAGTTTGATGTAGGAGCATATATCCCACTAAATCATAACTAAATATTGAACATTATGGAAGCCCTACAACATCATAGAGATGGAAATATCCTTGTGTAACCATCTAAAATTCCACGTATTTGATTTATTAAATTTATTGTGATACAATCAAATATCTTCATTGGCAGACTTAGAGATTAGAAGGAGAAATCTTAGGGATATTTTGAGAATATATGGAATCTAATGGTTATGTTTTATTTTATATAATGTAAGCTTCATTAATATGAAGGGATACCCAAGGGAATGTAATATTCGGTCGAGGGAATCCTGGCCCATAGAGGTTGTATTGTAATCGAGCTTGAAATAATGAAAGTGTGTATTTTATGTATCCTTAACTTATGTTATTCTATGTGTATAAGCCTTGTAGAATAAATGAATCAGTATGCATGTGAATGTGTGAGTGAGGAGATTGAAAATTCCATAGTAGATGAACAGTGGGAATGTGAAGAATATCCACGTTCGATCACAGTAGGATTGGCGGTGATCCAAAATTTAGTCGAATTGTTAAGATGTAAGGTTATTAGATTTTGTGTGTAAGTTGAAATCAGGATTAAATGTTTCATTTGAAAAAATCGCATTCCAGCAAAGAAAAATATTCACAATTGGTCGTACAATGGATCAATGGTGATACAAACTATGGAGGACATCGAAGAAATAGGTGATCTATTGAAATCTTTATTATTAGAGGATCGAGCCAGCTGTTGAAATGAGCCAAGGATATATGAAGGTGCATTTGAAAGGAGGTTTCTACAAGGGACATTTCAGTCCATTTGGTGGGCCATAACCCATAGGTATGTTCAAATAGAAGGAACCTAGATTTTTTTTGATGTAGGAGCATAGATCCCCCTAAACCATAACTCAATCTCAAACATTCTAGAAGGCCTATGACATTGTAAAGAGGATGATATCCTTTTGTAACCATCTAAAAGTCCATGTATTTGATTTATTAAATCTATTGTAATACGAACAAATCTATTCGTTGGAAGACTTTGAGATTAGAAGGAGAAATCCTAGGGATATTTTTAGAATAGATATAATATTATGTTTTTATTTTATTTTATATAATTTAAGCTATAACCATATGAAGGGGCTCCGAAGAGAATGTAAGAGTTGGCCGAGGGTGGCATGGCCTATAGAGGTCATAATGTAATCGAGCTTGAAATAATGAAAGTGTGTTTTTTATGTATCCTTAAATTCTCTTTGTTTTATGTGTATAAACCTGGTCGAATAAATGAATTGGTATGCATGTGAATATGTGAGCGAGGAGACTAAAAATTGTAGATATTATGCACAGTGGTAACATGGATAATATCCACCTTTGATCACGGTAGGATCGATGGTGATCCAAACTTTAGTTGAATTGTGAAGGTGTAAGGTTATTAGATTTTCTGTGCAGGTTGATATCAAAATTAAATATTTCGTTCGAATAGTGGAAACCCAATTTTAATTAGATATTTTCACTGAGCTAAATATTGATAATTGGATAGTAGAAGAGTTTCACAAGAATAATTAGGTCGAGAACCATCCATATAGAGGGGAGAACAATGATTAATAATTGTTGCACATGGGGAAACAAACTAATCAGG
>JASDQU010290631.1:1372-12429 GCA_032191745.1 Picea mariana | reverse complement strand
CGCAGAGCGATAATGGCTACCCTGCATCCGTCGGGCTGGCGTTAAATGGATGGGCTCTGTCATTTAAACCGCGGCTCAAGTGGAAGCCAAATGTCATTCCTTCCCCAACTGTCACCCCATACGGGGCGAAGCAAATGAAAATATTACCACCTATGTTTACAGAATTAAAGATTTATGTGACAGCGCAATTGGTGAGAAAGTTTCAAATTATGAGATGGTAACTATTACATTAAAAGGGTTAATCTGAGATTATCATGTCTTTATTTCAATTCTAGGAGGTAGAGTACAACCACCTACACTTTTTGAATTGACAGGGATTCTTCTACAAGAAGAAGAAAGAATAAAGGTGCTTGAAATGGACTCTCATACTTCAGAATTGGCATTAGTAGCCAAAGGGAAATAACCATACAAGGGAAAGCCATGGGACATAAACATAACAGGGAATTTTCAACCAAGGAATAGAGTTATGACTCAAACAAAATTTGATGCACATGTTAAGAAAAATGATGATTGTTTTTATTATGGGAAACCTGGTCATGATGCTAAAGATTGCTATAAAATGAAAGCTAATGAATCCAAAAATAAGTTCATAAAACATAATGGAAATTATGTGAAAAGTGACACCTCTATCAATGATGGTTTTAGGAATCTAAGTTTGTTTATTTCCAAAGCTTCATTATCCACAAAATCCGATGAGGAAAGTGCATGGTTCATAGATTCAGGATCCTGAGCTCATATGTCTTCTAACAAATAATGATTTGATGAATATCATGAGAGCACAGATGAAACACACATATATTTAGGAGATAACAGATCTCATAAGATTCAGGGTTATGGATTAATATGTGTGAATTTACCTAATGTGCAAATGAAACAGATTCACAATGTGTTGTATGCTCCGGGCATAAAAAAGAACTTGATAATTGTTTCCACAATAACTGATCAAAATTTGAATGTAGAATTTATGCAGTCTCGATGTTTTATGAAGGATATTTAGAATCATTATAAAGTCATAGCCACAGGAACAATAATTGGAGGTATGTATAACCTTGATGTAACAAGGGGCACTCATCAAGCATTAAAATCTACAACAATGTCAACAGTTGAGCTATGGCATAGAAGGTATGGGCATCTTAATCAAAATGACTTAGTGCTACTTCAGAAGAAATTGATGGTTGAAGGACTTCCTGTTTTGAAAAATGAGCATATAGAATGTGAAGCGTGTGCACTGGATAAGCATCAAAGGGAAGAATTTCCAGTGCATAAAGAGAAGAAACAGAGAGAGATAATTTAATTAATATATACTGATGTCTGTGGTCCCATGAAAACCATGTCACTTGGAGGTGCAAGGTATTTTATTATATTTGTTGATGATGGATCTAGATTTAATTGGGATTATTTTATAAGGAAAAAGAGTGATGTATTTGAATATTTTAAGGAGTTTAAAACTATGGTGGAAAAGAGACAGACAAATGCATCAATATTCTAAGATATGATCAAGGTGGAGAATATACCTCAGGAGTTTTTGATAGCTACTACAAGAACAATTGGATCATTCAACAATTCACTGTGTCTCATACACCACAACAAAATGGTGTAGGTGAAAGGAAGAACAAGACATTAGTGGAATGTGCTTGCAGCATGTTTAAAGGTAAAAAGATTTCTAATGGTTTTTGGACTGAAGCCATTAATACTACTATTTATTTGAAAAATAGAAGTCCAACTAAGATTCTAGATCTGAAAACTCCTTTTGAAGTCTTTTATGGATATAAACTTGAAGTTGGTCATTTAAGAATATTTGGTTCCAAGGCATTTGCTCATATTCCAAAAGATGAGAGAATGAAACTTGATGCAAAATATGTTAAGTGTGTATTCCTTGGTTGTTGTGATGATCATAAGGCATATAAGTTGTTTGATCTTAGTGCACATAAGTTGATTACAAGCAAAGATGTGTTTTTTCATGAGAATATAGATGATGAGATAAGTAAAAATGATGTTTGGTATACTTCTTATGACAATGATGCTCATGAAAAAATTCAGATAGATGATGAACATGAACAGGTACAAGAACGGGAACAGGTACAGGAACAAAGTGGAAGCAACATGGATACTACAAACACTCTTGAGTCACCCAGAAGGGATCTTACACCACAGAGAAAAAGAAATGAATGTGGTGGAACTCAAAGGAAGTCATCATGAAAAATTCAGGTACCTTCCAGGGATAAAGATTATGCATTGATGCCACAAGTAATGAATTTTGTAGAACCTGTTACTTATGAACAAGCTAAAGATCATAAGGAATGTAAAAATGAAATGAATGAAGAATATGAATCAATAATGAAGAATGAAACATGGGACTTAACAAAACTGCCTAAAAACAAAGTTCCCATAGGATGTAAATGGTTGTATAAAACCAAATTTAATGCAGATGGAAGCGTTGAAAAATACAAGGCTAGATTAGTTGCAAAAGGGTATTCACAAAAGGAAGGAATTGATTATGAGGACACTTTTTCACCTATAGCTAGGTTAAATACAATTAGAGTCATGCTTGCATTAGCTACACAACACAATTGGAAAATACATCAGTTAGATGTTAAATCTACATTTCTGAATGGTGATTTAAAAGGATAAGTTTTTTTGGTTCAGCCTAAAGGATTTATAAAGAAAGGACAAGAGGATCTTGTGTGTAATCTAAGGAAATATTTATATGGTTTGAAACAAGCACCTAGTTCTTGGTATATTAATATTGATTCATTCTTTTCACATAAAGATTTTGTGAAAAGAAAAAATTATTCTAATTTGTATGTCAAAAAGGGTGAAAATGGGAATGTTGCTTTGGTATCTTTATATGTTGATGATTTGATTAGGCAGTGCTTCTCACTTGATTGAAGATAATAAAATTCAGTTTTATCATAGATATTTGAAATGAAGGATCTTGGTGAAATACATTATTATTTAGGTTTAGAAATATGGAGAGAAGACGGTAAAACAATGATCACTCAAAGAAAATACACAAGGGAGATTCTGGAAAGGTTCAATATGAGTGAAAGCAAGGAAGTGTCAACACCTTTAGAACAGAATGCTATGTTATGTAGTGTTGATGAAACTAAAGAGGAAAATTATCTCACTACTACCAGACCAGACATAGCATATTCAGTCAACATCCTTAGTCAGTTCATGGCTAAGCCACTTGAAAGCCACTCGGTAGCTACAAAGAAAGTCCTTCGATATTTGAAAGGCACTGTTAATTTTGGTATTATGTATACTAATAATTGTAATGTTGAGTTGACAGGCTACTCTGAGATTGGGCCGGAAATCCTGATGATAGGAAATCAACTTCAGGATATGCATTCAGCATTGGTACATGGGTCGTGTCATGGAGCGGTAAGAAACAACCAATTGTTTCTTTGTCGTGAACAAAAGATGAGTACAAATCTCTATGCAATGATGTGAAGCTATTTGGTTAAAGAGAATTCTTGAAGATATTTGCAATAAACAAATGAAGCCTACTATTCTCAAATGTGACAATCAAAGTTCTATTAAATTGGCTCACAACCCAATTTATCATGCTAGAACAAAGCATATTGAAATCCAACACCATTTTGTAAGAGAAAAAATATAGTCAAACGAAATTGACTTGATCTATTGTAATACCACTGATAATGTAGCTGACATCTTTACCAAACCCCAAACCTCTTGGAAATATGAATTTTGAAGAATGTAGGAAATAGTTAGGTGTGGTAGAAAATCCATTTCTCCATTAAGAGGAAGTGTTAGATATTAATGAAGAAATGATAATAATAGAATTAGTTATAATAGAGGGTCCTTCGTGTCCTCTAATCTACTGTTGTTATTAGATCCACTATTATAGGAATCAGTTGCTTGAGTATCAAGCTATAAATGTAATCATTTTGATTAATGAAATAGTTGAATCGTGAGTTCACTCTCACTTTCTATTTTAAGGGTCGACTCCCCATTGTTTTGAGAGGTCAATAGTTTCTCCCTTCTGTGGGTCGTTCCTTCACCACTTGGAAGCTTGAGTTTCCCCACAACTGTACACATCTATTTTGAGTGTTTGAAATGATCTAGGATCTCACTCAAGCAACTCCACCCTGCCACAAATTCCATTCACTCTCTAAACGATGCTCACACCCTCACACTAGCTACTGGGTGTACCACACATTTCCATCGTCCTGTCTAACTTCTCATGGCCTAAATCTCTCCTCTGGGCGTCCATGAGACTGTTGGGAGAATTCCCTTATTTCCCAACACGACCACAACCTGGATACTTCATAATATTGTTTGCTCGTTGTTGTTCTAGAGTCTGTACTTAAGGCTAAAAAGTATAGGGTCTAGGCATCTGAAAGTGAGTAAAAGATAAAAAGGGAAAAAAATCAACCTTCGGGAAAAAGGAAGATAAGGTTGATTCCCAAGTTGTCTCTATATCACTTCCAAACGTTCCTAGATGCTTATTTTCGTTCAATTGTGGCCCATGAACATTCGAGTTCGACCTGGGTGATGGCGGTTTTAAGTATGGTGTCAAATAGGTTCAAAGCAATGTTGGTTTGATCTAATAGGTTGGGTTCGATGTTGGGCTATCTTGTAAAGGGGACAGTCATGGAAGAACAAAAAATGAAAAGAAAGTTCAAGGTTTAAAATACCACTTCAATTCCTTTTTTAACCGTATAAAAAAGAGAACTTTCGAAATCTGATGCTAAAGATAGAACACAAACCAAAGGCTTTCTCCCATAACCGAGTTAACTTTTTAAAGAATCATGTATGAAATGTGAGAAAACATTAAGTAGTCGACAATGTGAGGCTCCTATCAAGGGAGAATCTCTCCCTATAAACAGAAGAAGAAAAACTGCAAGAAGTAATCTGACGAAGCATAAAATATAGAGATCTAAAAATTTCACAGGTCTTGTACCTGCTGATAGCCGATACAGAGAAAAAATTGCAAGCGATTAGACGACTAAAAGTTGGTCACCACAGTAGAGTTTGCACTAAATTGTAGCTAAGCATTCATCAAAAATATATATGTGAAATGAAACTTAATATAAGATAACAGAGAAAACAAAACTCATAACTCAGTCTTCAAGGAATTAGGAATCTTATGATTGTTTTGCATTAATTTTCAAAAGGAAGAAAATCTCTATTACAATCGACCAAGAAAGGTCCAGCCCCCTTTTGTTTTTTACTTCAAAATGCATATTTATACAAACTTCTAAACATTTAGATCTCAATCGTTCCAGGAGTTTTTGGTTACAAAATGGGAAATTTAAGCGTTTCTCTTCTTTGTCTTTGTCCTCCTTCATGCAGGTAGAGCACCTTCCTTTTGTTTCTCTTCGGGTACTAAAAATAGAACAACCAGACACTTGTCATTATTTGGTACCGGAAACCTTCCCCTTTGCCTGCTTGGTGCAAGTGATGCACCTCTCCACCAACTGGGCTATCAACCTGGAAGGCTCTACTTGGTTGTTTTCCTCAAAAGCGTAACAATCCTTCGCTAGCTGTGGCAACCTTCCCCCTACTTGTCGGTCTTCAACGACGATAGAACATAAATGTACACTTGGTTTTATTAGCCATTTATCCACTTGGACTATATCAATCTGGCTTATCTGTGATATTTCAACCTGCTCTTTTTCCTCATTCTCCTTGATATTGAGCAGGTGCTTGGCTATATCGATCTAGCCAAGTGTCCCAATGTTTCTTTCCCTATCGAGATCCAACGAACTTTCATTTATCAAGCCAAAAGTTTCTTCATAAGAGTTTCTCATTTCTTTTGCTCATTATCTGCTTTTGGATATATTATGCTCCCACGCCTTCAACAAGATATTACCTCTGGTTTTCTTTGGGATGGAAAGCCTAGAACTACTGACCATTTATTTTCTCATCGCAGCTATAACAGCCTCTTGGAAAGCGACCAAGCCACCCCAGCTTCTCTTTATCTCAAAGAAATGTCTTCCAATACTTGGTCAATGGTCTGGAAATGGTTCTGGATGGCCTCCACTTTAGCAAGTAAATCTTGTTGAGCTACTAACACTCTTTTTTGGATTTCAATGGCTTGGGATTTGAATATCCTGATATCTATAACCTGGCTCTCGGCAGAATTCAACTTTACCTGTAACTACCTGACTAGTTCTTCTTGTTGACTTACATTAGCTCGGGTGGTCTGGGCCGACTGATGTATTTGCTCAAGATTGGATCTGAGCCGCTCAATTTCCCTTTGATCGACTGCTCTGGCTTGCTTTAGACCTGTGTTCACCTTATCTCTAGCATTTGCCTTTGTTGTAGCTAGCTTAGCCTCCAGTGTTCTAATCAAATGGTTCTTTCATTTCAATTGGGCATTCAAAGTCCCAACTGGGTACTGATTGGCTGTAGAATAAGACCCTAGCATCCCGGCTATCTCATCTGCAAATTTTTCCTCTTTTGTGACCTTCCTATCTGTCATGATTTTAAATGTTTTAGCTACTATGCCCTCTTTTTAAAAAAATCCTTACCTTACCATGACCTTTCTTTTCTTGTCAAAGAAAAATTCGTTGGGAGGCAACTCCTCTATAGAAATAGGCATCAATTCTTCATTGAAAATCCATCCCTCATCAGGGTTCCCCTTTGTGAACTGCAAGGGTGTGACAATAGCAATCGGACTGTCGATATTCTTAGACGTTTGTTTCGGGGTGACTTTTGTAACTAGCTCATTTGGCATGAGCGAAAGTGAGTCGCCCGATCCCTGCGAAGGTATCTTTTCTTGGCCTTGGGCCTACTTTCCTGGTGCGCCCTTTTCGGGGTTTCCTTCCTGCTTCTAGGGGACATTTGTAATGACCCTTTACTTATTAATATGAATAATTTCATAAATAATCCTAAAAATTAGCTAAATTATAATTAATTATTATATAACCTTAATTAATCATATGTTATTAATTAATTATTTTTTATTATGATTAGCTGAAGTATGATTAACTCTTTAATTAAGGGTTAATGAATGATTAATTATTAAGTGAGTCATTAATTGATTAAGTATTAAATTAATGGTTAGTGATTAATTTGATTATTAATTAATTAATGGTTAATGATTAATTGATTATTAATTAAGTAATTGATTAATTAAGTATTAAACAAATGGGGGAAAATAAAATATAAGGTTAAATGGGGTTACGTATCCCATAAGGGATAACGTAACCCATACGTAAAAGGGAAATATTTAATAAAGGATAAGACCATTAAATAGAAATAAATGAATGGATAAGGCATTAATTAAGGGATAAGGTGTTTGGTGGAAGGGGAATGTGTGAGGGCGGTGAAGGAGGCATAAGGGAAGGAGAAGGATTATGGAGGGGGATATTGATTCATGCATTGGACGAGAGGGGAAAAGGGGGAGTATTGGAACAGAGTTAGTTGACAGTGGGATTTACAGTGCACCGGGGCTGAGAGGTTTTGGGCTCGGAGGGCTAGGACGTCCATTGATGTCCTAGGGCTAGGCGTACTAGTCGGTAGGGTGGCTGGTTTTGGGGTGTCTTAAGGAGCAAGATGTTGCGGATAGGTTCAAGCGAAGGGAGCAGGCTGCTACAGATAGCATCAGAGAGAGGTATTTAAACTCAAATTTGTGGATTGTTTACTTAAATTTAGTATTTATTGCCAAATTTTATTTACGCAAGTATGGAGATAGCTTTGCAAATTATGAAAATTATACTTCTTAAAAGCTTACAGAAATTAAGTAATTTGGTAGAAATATAAATTTCTTTACAAATATGGTCTTTACATCTATATAAATGTCTTTACAAATCTGGGCACTACAACATTGGCTCCTTGCTATGAGGTTCTAGCTTCCCTATTTTTCCCTTGGTCCTTCTCCCCACTAGGACTTGAGTCCTTTGCACCTTTGGCTCCCGTCTTTTTTGTAATTGGAAGCTCTGGGGCTTCACCCTATAAAATCTTGGGGAGACAACTTTGTCGGTGTTCCCGAAATTTCAAAAATTCAGCCATGTCTTTAGCTGGAAAGGCTTGAATCCGACTTAGGACTTTCGTGAAGGACCTCGTGCCCCAGAATATTTCATCATGCAGGGAATCCTCATGTTCATACCTCTTCAAGCTGCAACTTGCCAGGTGATTGCTCACAACCTTACTAGGGTCATGTTTCTTAAACTCAATGTATACCAGCTTCATTTCTTCTAGAGCCGCAGCCTTGGATTTGGTGTGGCCAATATCTAACAAGGAATATGCACCAATACGGATAGGGAAGGGCGGCCATACCTTTTTTGATACTCCTTTGAAATCCTTTCTTATCCCGCCTAGCACAGACTCTCTGGCGATCTCACAGCACAATAGCTTATCTGGCAGGAATAGAGGGAGGGCATATGGAGGGACAGAGGTGTCGAAAACCTTGATATACAAAAAATTTTCCTCTAGATACCAATCTACCACGTTTCTTAGGCTAGTCGTAGCGCTATTTGATATCCTGGGAGGTGGCTGGGCCAAAATGATGACATGTAGTGGCACCATTACCCGGTTGAAGATCACATAGATGAATTCTTTGGCCTTATCCTCCCAAATATTCAAGTGGTAGACATGGATGGGATCTATACTAGATGGAGTCTAGCTCCAACTCATTAGAGGGAAAGGTGTCATGAAACAAATGGTGTCCATGATGTAGGCAGACATGAAAAATGAAGTTTCTTTCCCACTCGCCCTCTGCGCTCGATATTTGGTAATTCGACTAGTTAAATTGTCTGACAACAGTTTGGCCTATTCGAAAGAAAGAACTTCAATGACTTTATGAATTAGAGGTACCCATGAGAGGAAACAATGTGTGGTGTCCTCCCTTCCATACAACCTACAGGCCATCATTTCTATATACCTGAATGGCGGCTCTAAGGAGGAGACTGAATAAATTCTATTAGAATCCGCCCTGAATTTTATGGGGTGAGAAACCCAATCCATGATCAGATAATACAAGTTTTTGCCATATTGCTCGCATTCCTACTCCTTGAAACCTTCCAGAAACTCGACATTATATGCAAATTTTCATGCGCGTGATAGCTGATACATTGCCTGCAAATGTTCTGGTCTAAAAGTCCCAATCGTCACCTTCTGCTCGCTGATAATATATCTGGTCGGGATATCCACATGGTCTAGTGCCCATATGATCATATCATAATAGGGAAGGAGTTGTGGTCTTGCCGCTATTTTGTGCATTTCTGCCTGAATGACGATTTTGTATTTGGTGGCCAAATCATCCTTCTCATTATCACTGGAATCATATGAACAATTCACAGATTCGGACTGAAGAATGTCAGAGATGTATGTCCAGGTTTTTACAGTATTAATACTTTGGGGTGAAGTATCAGAAACAACATCGGAGCCCTGACCTGAACTTTTGGCAGTCACCTTGAACGCCTTTCGTGGGGCCATGAAAGAGAATTCTATACGTAGATCACCTGTAGTAAGAGTAGTAAATACAGATAGAATTTATCCCAATGAAAAAGCTCTGCGTGCAAAATAGAAATAAAATTGAAATAATGAAACAAACCCCTTATCTTAGTCATTTAAAACCATGGTGTCCTTGTGAACAAAATAGTCAAATCGCTTGAAGAAATATTTAGCAGTAAAAGCAAGATCCTACTATCTGTCACCTTGTCGTAGTCCAAATAAATGTCATAAATGTCATATTTCATTGATGCATCAATTAATCCTGTGTAGATCCTTTAATTAAGTTTGTTTTAGTCTTTAATCCCCCCTTTTTTGGCGTTCATCGTATCGGGAGAAATCACTCCTACCTTTTGAGCCCCCAAAACCTGAAATCATGATGATGCGATTTAGTTTAGAAAATGTGATCTAACTTAAGCTCTTAATTAACCCATGCTTAATTAATAAAAATCATGACTTTGTGACTCAAGGCTATGAGGGTATAGTTTTTTGGGAGAGCGATCTTCGAGTCGCGAAACCTCGATAGTGCTTAACTAGGGTTTAAGGTGACTTACCCCTGACACTAACCTGGGTAAAATTTTAAAACCGTTTCACGACTTCGCATATCGGAGTTTGGAAACCTTGTGAATTGTAACTCCCGAAGCACCATAGCGTGAGGTAATAAAAGTAATAAACTTTCTTAACGATTAAGCGACTGTGACTTAGGACTATAACGACCATCACTACTTCGCATGTCGGGGTATTGAGGCTTTTGGCGAGTAAAGATCATAGAGTAAAAGGCAGCTTGAAAACCAACTTTTGACTAGAAGGATTATATTTCAGCCACTTGTAAAAGGCGGCTCCAACACCATCTCTAGCTTAGAGAGACCACACCATGTTTTACTTGTTTGTCTACTGGTTTTTCTTTCAATTTCCCCCAATGATTGGAGGAGAGACAAAGTTTAACTTGTTGGGTACAATGCCTAAACCCTAAACCTAATTCCAAGGCGTCCAAAGAATCTTTTCCTTCTATCCAGAAGTTCCACTATCTGGATGTCCAAATTGATTGTGAAAACCTAACCCTAATTCTCATCTTGGTGTAGTGTAACGCCTCCATGCCTTCGGCCTGACATCCAAGGCGCTCTAGAGAATCTACAGTGGGTTGATTATAGCGTGTGCTCATTTTTTACAGGCATGTCCGTTTGGATAATTGTTTTCAGACAAATACTTGTTGAGTACATTGAGTGGGAGATTAAAGTGTCACACACCCACTACCACAATCAAATTTTTGTTGGTTTCTGCCGAATCAGAGCCCCCGAATTACCTACGGAGGCCAAGCACAAGCTAGCTCTTTATTTTTCTCTCTTTGCTCCCATGTGATCGTGGGTCATGATCACAGGTCAAATAGTTCATGGTGCCTCTCAATAATTCACGACTCGGAACTACAGAGATGTCAAATCGTTCGACTCTTCAACCGCCGAACCCCGACAAGGCTAGCAACTGGCCAATAGGAACAAATCCCAACAGAGTTAGCGAATGGCCAATAGGAACGGGCCCTATCGCACGATTGAGTGGAGTACAGGTGGCAATAGGGAAGCACGACACAGTGGGTGACGTGATAGGAGACAAGTCCCACTTCACACACCACACCATTC
>JASDQU010290630.1:2095-14551 GCA_032191745.1 Picea mariana | reverse complement strand
ACTTCATGGTTTCTGTATGCAATGGAACATATATGTGTAACAGAACATGAATAGCACAGAAAGAATGCCATTTGCTAAACAAAATTCTTCATGAGAGTAAACAATGTCTTCAAGAACCAACAAGAAAATGTTATAAATCCGGAGCCCAACAGTTGCCTTTAGAGAAAATCCGAGGACGAACAAACCTATTATACTGACACTTGACCTTATGTTTGTGAGCCTCATTCTCCAGGGCCACATCACGGCGTTGCTCATTGAGCTGCTCAAGGTATACTAACCATTCTTCAAGTGGAGAAGTGTCTAGCAGTAATTGTACTGCCAAGTTTAGAGATGAGATCTGAAATTCGATGGGCAAGACTGCCTCCAACCCATAAACGAGTTGAAAAGGTGAGAAACTGGTTGCTGTTTTAATAGATGTTTGGTAGGCCCATAATGTCGAGTATAACATCAAATGCCAATTTGACTTGGCTGAGTTGATAGTTCATTATAGAATGGTCTTAAGAGTTTTGTTTACAGCTTCCACCTTCCCATTTGCTTGGGGGTAGTAGGGTGACGAATGTTCCTTCCGTAACCCAAGATTTGATGTTAACTCGATCATCATCTGGTTTTGAAAGTGACTACCATGGTCAGTGACAATATCTCTTGGGACGTCGAACCTTGCTATTATCTGATTGAATAAAAAGAGAGTTGTAGTCTCTCCATCATCTTTAAACGTTAGCATAGCTTCAACCCAATTTGTGAAGTAGTCTACAGCTATGATGATATAGCGGTGCCCCCTTGCTAAAGGAGGGTTGCATGTAGTGTAATCAATCCCCCACTCGGTGAAGGGACCAACTGTGATGACAGGAAACATGGGAACGAGATGTGCCCTCATCTTCTGAGAGAAGATTTGGCATGGATGGAACTTCTTGACTAATTTGATACAATCCTTGATAAGTGTCAGCCAGAAGTAACCTACTCATAGAATATTTTGGGCTGTCGCCAACCCAGACAAATGACCGCCACAAGCTCCGGTATGGAAATCATTAAGTATGATAATCGCTTCTTCGTGAATGAGACATTGGCGTAGGATGCAGTCTACACCTCTCCGATACAATGTATCATCGAGTATGAGATAATTCTTAGCCTGATGGTGTATGCGTCAATGCTCATCACAAGAAGCAATAGTGGGGCACTTCAAAGTCTAGAGATAGATAAGTATATCTGCAAACAAGGGATCCGAAGAGGTGATCAAAAACATATCTCCTCTAATAGGCGACTCTTCAGGCACAAGATCACCAGACTCAACTGGAAGTTCCGAAATAAGTTCTGCGAAGACCAATGACTTTTTGGACTTCATTGAAATTAAATCCAAGTCAAACTCTTTTAGGATGACTATCCATCTATTGATTTTTTCGACTATTACCTGTCGTGTCAACATGTACTGAAATGGATTCACTACAACAATGACGGTGGTCTTGCAAAGTAGAACATAATGATGGAATCGTTGAACATCATGGGCTATTGCCAATGCAAGTTTTTCGATATGAGAGTAATTGAGTTCCGGTCCTACGAGGCCCCGGATTAGGTAATAGATGACATATTCTTAGAACAAGTCATCTTCTTGAACTAAGACCATTCCAATGGTTGACTCTATTGCAGCCAGATATAATAGGAAATCCTTGTTATAGTTAGGTGGCCGAAGCAAAGGGGTAGTTGTGAGTGCATGCTTCAATGCGGTGAAAGAGCGTTGAGCGGCATCATCCCAACAAAAGGGAATATTTTTTTTAAGTAAGTGCATAAATCCCTTGGTGATCTCAGCGTAGTTAGCGAGAAAGTGTGTTAGAAAATTCGCCTTGCCCTATAGACTCTGAAGTTGAAGGATTGTGCGTGGGGGGGGAAACTGAATTTTTGCCTCAACCTTGAGAGGATCGTCCATGATCCCTGATGTTGACACTATGAAACCTAACAACCGTCCTGACATTATGCAGAAGCTGCACTTGTTTGGATTCAAGCAAATCCAAAAGTAGCGACAACGTTCAAAGATAAGTCAGAGGTGTGTGGGATGATCCATTCTCTTGCAATATAGAAATGCTAAATCATCTAAATAGGCCTCGACTATATGCTTGAGTTCATGGAAAGCAAAAGACATGGCCCACTGAAAGGTGGATCCAGCATTTTTGAGACCAAAAGGCATCTTACGATACGCGAATGTACCCCATGGACAGATGAATGTCATTTTGTGTTGGTCTTCGGGTTTGATTTGTATTTGATTATATCTCGAAAAACCATCCATGAAAGAAAAGGATTTGCAACCCGCACATTCATCAATGATCTGGTCGATGAATGGTGTGGGAAAATTATCTTTGGGACATGCCTTGTTTAAATCACAGAAGTCAGTACATACACGAATCGTGCCTTGTTTTTAATTGACCGGCATGGGGTTTGACACCCATTAGGTGAAATGGATAGGATAGATAAACCTTACTTTTAGCAATTTCTCAACCTCAACCTTAATGGTTGTTGCTTTCTTAGGATTAACTGGATGAAGCTTCTGCCAAACCGGCTTGGCATCAGGATACGTTGTGATTTCATGTTCAACTATTTTTGGATCGATACCTGGCATTTCCTCATAAGACCAGGCAAAAACATTGCAAAATTATTTAAAAGGATTTGTGTAGATTTGAATCTCTTTGGGGGAGCAGTCAGCTCCGATGAAGACATTCTCCACAACGCCAGGGTTTCAGGAGATATTGATTAGTAAGGTTTCAGTGATAGTTTTCATATTACCCTCAGCATAAACCTCATGTGTAGCTAAGGGATTAATAGGACAAGACCGATCTCCCATCATAGTCACAGTGAATTCTCCCACTTCAATTCGGCTTAACTCTGGGAGGAATTATGATCTATGATGAAGATCTTCCCAGGGTTTATCTGGACTAGTCATTGCTTAGATTATTGCTTCATCAGAGGGAAAGACTAAGTCTAATGAATCGGTGTGAGCGAGAGAAGCCTGAGCCCAAATAGGCTCTAGAAGTGGATTGAACTCTTGTGCAGGAGCTAGATCAGTGTGGGATGAAGTTTGTTGGACTAAAGAGTATGCTACTTTAGCTGCGGACAAGGGCATGGACATGCTCAGGTGCCCTGTCCCATCCATCGTGGTCGATGGGGAAGAAAGTACCCACAGATCGTCGAAGTAATTTATGCGGAATGGCGAAACGTGAAAAATATAAACCTTATGGTGATTGGATATAAACTTGATATCACCTTGAGGGGGCAGGTAATAGAAGGTGCCCATCAAAGATGGGCACAAACCAACCCCTACATTGACGAAACCTAGTTGAGGATTATCAGTCATCGGGACCGTGGATGCCCCCAATGCAGGGTCAGGTCTAGATAAGGACAATTGATTGATGGTCACTATTCGGCCTTTGTGTGGAAACAACAAGACCCGAAAAACTGTAGCAACCACAACTTGCATGGCATAATTCCAACTCGTTCCTAACAAGAGGTTATAGTTGAGGGGAGCATCGACTACCTCTACTTCAACACATATGGTCTTCCTTCCTAACTGCATGGGGAATGAAGGAACAATACCATGTCGTCGGAACGAACGACTGTCGAAAGCGGTGAGGAGAGTAGGTGACAGAGACAAAAAGGGCTGGCCAACGACCTTCCAACATGCCAACGACATAACGCATGTCGAGGCACCCTCATCAACCACCGTGCGGAAGATATTCTGAGTAAAATTTTTTGTGGGATAAGCCACTACTATCTGAAACACTACGTGGTAAGGTAGACGAGGTTTTATGTTGGTTGTATCCAGCATGATTATACTCGGGTTACAAGTCTTGGTAGATCCTAAAGTGGTTAACAAGACTTTCCTCTGGGAAGGGCATCTTTGGAGGACCTCCAAAGCAGACATCGCACAAGGGTTTTGTGATAAATCTTCCACCACAGAGTAGTTCTGGGCGGCCCTTGCATTTGGGTTATGAGAATATTTTTTGAATGGACCTTTGGGAATGCATGTCATTGTTTCTCCCAATGTCTTCTCAATCTATAGAGGAAGAGATGGGAGTTCAACTTCTTTACCCTTCTCAGAAGTTCTTGGCTTACTATAGTCATGCACTCTAGTCGATATAAAAGCATCACCCCTCACCATATATACATTCATGGATGTGGGGTTTTTCACAGGTGGAGAGGGGTCTTGGTTGCCCCCTTCTATGCTTGCAGAGGCTTGGGTTAGATTTTGTCGATGTTGAAATGGATTGGTCAACACAGCCGGTTGTTGCTACGTTACAAACTTTTGGGCTTCTGCAAGCCGAGGACATAGATGGGTCGGGTGGCCTTTCGCACACAACTTGCATGGATACCTCACCTTCCGTTTTTTAGTGTTGTCCCTGCCATCATTATCGGTAGGTTTTTTATCCCCCTTACCCTTCTTTCATTGTTTTCTCTTTTCTTCAGGCTGTTGGGTGGCCTTTGGGTTAGTCGATTGCACTGTGTGTACCTCCGACGTTTTGGCAGGGGGAGCAGCCAAAGTAGTAGTTTGGCTGGCCACTTTGTGTTGTATAGATAACTGTTGTAACTACTTTGTCAATTTCTCTATGGGCTTTTTTGTGCTGAACCAACAATATCATCGGCATGTGGCTAGCTCTCTGTCTATTTTTATCCAGTATTGAGCGTGGTGCATCTGGAAAGATATTGTATAATAAACCAGACTGAGAATAGATGAGATCAAATTGTTGAGCTCTCATGATGGAATCTTCTTCGGAGAATAATCCTGAAGTTGCGACGTCTTTGAATAACTGCGGGACCAAAGACTTAAGGAACCACTCAAGCAAGAATGTTGGTGGGACTGGCACCTTAATTAAACTCTTCTAGCGTCTCCATTCTCGGATGTGATCAGAGATATGGTCCACTGTCGTTTGTTCAAAATTGGCAAGCAGCTCTGTGCCAGCATCGTATCTCACAGGTAACTGGAAATGGTTTAGGAAAGCCATTGCCAGTTCGCCGAAGGAAGAGTATCTTGAGCGATCGAGCTCAATGTACCATTTTGCGACACTCCCAATGAGAGTACGTTGAAATAATCGCAACTGAACGGAGTCATCTTTCAACGAGTTAGATGAGCAACAAATATGGAAAGTAGTCACATGATCTCCTAGATCTTCATTAGGCTTGGCTTCAAATTTTGGAATTTCTGAAGGCAACTTCATCGGCATAGGAGGCTAACATGGATCGTGACAAATAGGGTCATTCAACAACCTTGTCAAATTTGACAAGTGCAAAGTCACCAGGAAGGGTAGTTTGGGTTGTTGGTGATAACCTGAGAAAAAGGGGCCTAGAGTTTGACTGGCACCAGGTTGCCAGGAAAAGTTCAGCTGTTGGTCAGGATTCTGGTAGAAACCATGGCCCTAGCCAGCGTATGGATTTTGCATATGTGGAGACATCATCGGCTGATTTCCCAAATAGGACATAGATAGTTGGGCATGCATTATATTCGAAGGACTCTAGGAAGGGTTGCCCTATGTCAGTCTCGAGGGGATAGGCATAGTAGTCTGTCTGGGGTTCCATTGATTGTGGAAAGAATTACCCCAGATTGGCATTCTGGATGAGGGAACGGATCCCTGCCAAGAATTCCAAGGCTCTGATGTGGAAGAAGTTCCTAGCTTTTCCCCCTATGCAGGAATAGTACCCTACATAAGAATAGATTCTCCAAAACTGGGATTGCCCCCAGTCGGGAATGCGACTGATGAGAAGGCGTTGTTACCAAATGTTCCTATCAAATAAAATGGTGTTGAACCTATCGACATACTATGCGAAGGTGGTCCTTGACTCCCTGCTCCAAATAAACTATTGTGTGAAGGTTGCTCGGTGGATTGTTGATGTGAGCCACCGAGTGAAGTGGAAGAAGGAGGTATATGACTTCCTCTGTAAGGGAAAGCATTAAAAGGAGCAGGAGTTCCCCCCATGTGACATTGCAGAAGATCTCTAGAGCTCCCTGCCCCCATACCTGAAGTCTGTAAAGTGGAGTAGGAAAGTACAAGACTTGTACCTGAACTAGGCATCCCGTACAAGAACGGAGGACCTGTCGCACTTGGTGTGAAAGGGGTTGTGGTCGCCGCCAAATATGGTATCAGACCACTGTGCGATGTAGAGCCAATTGATACCATGGTGGCTCGGACCGGTGACGGTGGGTTAGGAGGTGAAAACTCTCCTGTGGTGACAACCGTAGTGGGAATTGAAGAATTCCCAGAAGGAGTAACATCATTTGTTTCCATTGCTGTGTGCAACACTGTATGGTGCTCATAAAATTGAATTGGTACAATGAAAGGTACCAAGAAATCAGTGGTTAGGGTTTCAACTGGGCCGAGAGCATGCACTCCAAGGTCCAAAATGGTTGATTCCTCTGGATGTTGGTCAGGCACAATTTCTTGCGACCCAGTCGCTTCAAAAGACCCTTGTTGGTCTAGCTTTCACCTTAATGGTGGCGAGGGTGGCTCTAGTGTAACTGGGGGCAGGCCAAGAAGCCTTCGTGACCAGTAGAGCTCGTGATCCTCCACTGTGTGAGAAGATCAAAGACACTCTAACGTAGTATAAATGTTCAAAAGTAGCACACACTAAAAAAAGTCCCTAGAAGATAAGATAGGTAAACACTAAATTAATTGGAAGAACAATTACAACAACCAACACTAGAGCAACTTACCGGTGCAAGTAAAAATCGAACATGGAAGCACCCTCCAGGTATAATCTGCAAAGAGTGGCCCGATGTCTATCCTAGGTACTGTGGTATACCCCCACAGTCACCTATGTACGTCCCTAAAAAAGATAGGCAACTAGGTTGCCAGCGCACAAACAGTCACCAGGCGGGTACAGTCAAAAGTCGGGTAGACCATGATGAGCAGGGTATCGATCCCAAAACCTGTCAAGGGTATCGAAAGCAAGTGGTCCGAAAGAGAACTGAAGATCTCAAACAGATTTGAGATCCATGAAGCCCGTGGCAAATGCAATCAATGGAATCCCAAAACAAGCCCTCTATATGTGTTCTCCACTATGATTGGTCCAGCTTTGGAGGGGTTATCTCCACTACCTTTCCGCACGCAACCTCATGCTTATTCCCTGTGTTAGAAGGGGGTCCCAGATAAATTTCACTATACTGGACTTAGACACTCCCTAACTCAGACTCCAATGTTTGATTGTAATGGCCTTGAAGAGTTTCCTCTCTAACCTAATCCAAGGCCCTAATCCTGAAATAGTTGGTTAACCCTACAAACATAAAAGTCTAATAAATTTTAGATTTAGCATTAATTTTATGGATTTTTCTTATGTCAAGGGGTATGAAAGTGAAACTGATGATGTGTTAAAGACGAAAGTAAAAATGAGTAAAAAGATGGAAACAAAAACTTTCACTTTCTGCAAAATTTCAACAACTTTTCAAAAATATATATTTTTTAATTTTCTAAGATTTTGGACAGCAAACTCAAAAGGAATTTCACTCGAATACGAGCTACTTATGATCTAAGTAAACTGCAACAACTTATGAAATAAAAGACTTTTCCCTGGCTAATAATGCAGAATCACACTCTTCAACCAAACAAGAAAATGAAAGAGATTTTTTTTTTTTTTTTAAATGTTGATAAAGCAAAAAGGAAAAATACCAACAAGTAAAAACCAAGAAAAACAATTCTGGCCTAATCACAAATCACAAAGAATCACTTCAACAAATCACACACTAGCAACTTTAAAAAATGACTCTCATACTTGTCTAAAAACCCTAAAAAAAATATTTTTTATGACAACTTTTTAAATGAGAAAAAGCAAGCTAAGGCTAAGATTAATCCTAAACTACTGACTGCTAAAACAAAGATTCAAATACCTGATAGGTATAACTCTCATTAAGGGAAAGGATGACTACCGTACCCTCAACACAAACTATCCTGCCCAAGCATGCTACTGATAATCCAACAGCAAGTGTGTGGACGGGATTTGTATAGAGCCAGAGGGTGTGTACACGTGGGATGACCTTCTACAGGCCGCGTGTATCTCTAAAAATTTCAGAAAAAATAAAAATAGACAATCCAAACCAGGAAGAGACCATTGATATTGATAACTAGGATCTCCTAAAGGTTTAGACACTCTCTTTAACAGAAACAACGAAAACAATGTAAGGAAAAAACTCGTAAAACAAACCAACCTGAGACAAGACTACAAACAACCAAGACTTAGAAAGAATTCCAGAAAACCCCTGAGAATCACTGATTCTGACAGGGAAAAGGATGTTTGCCTCCAAAATTTTCTGGAATCTACATGCTACTAGTACTTCTTTAGCTAGTGTTCACACATGGGCTATAAGAGAGTAGGGCATGGGTACACACGTGCAAACCTTATGCAGGTTGCGTGTACCTCAGTGGGTCCCGAAAAAACAAAGTCAAGCAAATAACAAAGACAACTGGTATGGAAAACCAGACTCTCTGCTAGCTCAGACTTTGCAGAAACTAAAAAATAGGTAAGAAAACCAGTCTTTTAAAACTACCCAAAAACAAATAAAATTCCTAGGAACCCTAGAGACTTCCCCAGTACGGTCGCCAATTCTATTGTGAGGGAAATCCCCTTATGGACTAGCAAATAGGGTTATCTTATGCATGCAGATGTGACCAAAAGAAATCTACTTTCTACCTTCATCCCCAGACTTAAACCCCATTCCTTTTCAGCAAATACATGGTTTAGACCAACACACCTTGTTCCAGATGGTTGATGTCAATCCTTCTTCACGCTTGATCGCTTGTTGGCAGCTCTCCTCTCAAGGCTAACCTACATACAAAACAAGAAACAAACTACACATGAATTTTACTTATAGACTAATGGGTTAGAGATTCAAACATATATGTACTGAACTATGAAGAACTCATATAGTGGGATGGGAAAAGCATTTATTTATTATAAACTTTAATGAATCAACTTACAATGTCGAGACCGACCATTGCTCCACGAATCCTGATCCTGGGATCCTCTTCAAATGTCCTCCAAATTCTTTGCTTCATATCTCTTCTTGCACAAGGATGGCTAAATGGTTGGGACAATAGGAATATGAAATTGGGCAGAGTTTCTTTACTCTTTTTCTCCTCCTCCAAATGGGACCCCTACCCCTTCTTTTATAGGCTAGAAGAAGCTAGGTATTTGGACGAACCCTCATCCATGCATGGTCAGGAGTTTTAGTTAACTCACCCAAAGTTGTGTGTTCCGTCGGCAACTTTCCTTTTTTCGTGCTTTTGTCGGTCCATGTGCGCTGTTTTAGGTCAACTAGCATGTATACGCATGCAGTAATGGAGTAGGGCGCGTGGGCCCTTATAAAAGAGGTTTTTTTAAGAGTTGTTCAGTAATGCTTTTGGCAAAGAAGGGATCTGAGATGGCTTGATGCCAGGTAAGCATGTATGGTGCAAATTAGGATTATAACAATAACATCCTTGGTGATGAGGGGAAGAAGGGATTCCAGGAACTACTTTATAAGAAATCGATCATTGATATTGGATTTTCACAAGGTACATCTTATAATCTAGTCATGGATGTGTTCTGAGATGTGAGTGGTTGTGGTCTAATGGAAATTGGTCAAGATTTCTATCCCTATGCGATGGTGGAATGGAAGTTGGAAGAAGGTAAGGAAATAGTTTTATATGAACTCAAAGGTTGTATGGGTATTTCTAGGTTGTTCTATGTACAATTTGGTGGCAATGCCCATCAAAGTGCATTAAAAAAGTATCAACCTAATTGAATCCTCTATTATAGAGTTGGAAGAAAACCAAAGGTGAAAGGGCACAATATGGTTGGAGGGATACTCTCTAGGTTTACCCTCAAACATTGAGATGTCAAGGGGATTTTTATTTGGAATATTGGGCCAATTGGTATCATGGAAGATAAGATCATTGATTAACTTGGTCAAATCATGGAGATTTAACCCTTCCATAAAAGTCACAAAAGGTTGGTTGGCATTGGCTCCAATATTGGTTCCATCATTAGTTCCACCCATGGTGGAACTTGGGTTAGAGGAAGATGAAGGAACATAAGGGGTAGAAATGGGTTCATAACTACATGTACCAACACCCATCTATGGGGAGGGGGGGTCTGAATAAGAATAACTAGAACTTGAAGGTGGGTTAGGGTGGGGAACCATGTTTTAGAAATCGATGAAGATATTGCATCTAATAGGTAACTTAGTTTGAAATATTTTTAGCTGACAACAATATGGGCGAGCTATGGTTTCCATATGAAAATATCACCTTAAAGGTGCAACAAGCTAATCAAAAGGCTAATAGAACAAAGCAATGAACTAAGAAAAGAATAATGATAAAAAACTACACACACTAGGTGCTCAAGTGGTGCAACGAGTGGGTATAAGTGTGTCTGAATAAAAATAAATACATCTGAATTCAAGAAGCTCCATCCTATAAAGAGAAATGGCTCTAGCCTATAAGATAACTGGATTCACTAAAACAAAACCTAGTCTATGGATAAGATCCTTCCAATGAACCAACAATACGGGTAGTAAGGGTCCCCATGTGGATGAGTGAAGTTACATAAGAGACAATTATAACTAGGAGACATCAAGTGATACAATCCCAATGCCCTGAAGAAATCTATCTTAGGTGTCCCCCCTCCTATGAGAGCCACCTAGGTAAGGATACCTAGTAGTATGACCACTAAGATACCTCTTCAAAAATACATGTAACATGTTTCATTGGCTTCAATATGAAATCTAATGATCTAAGGAACTCCAGTAATGAAAGAGAAATGATTCTTGATCATACAATTGGTCCCAACCTTGGAATTATCCACTTTAAAATAGATCGCCTGTTACCAAACGGGATGGAGCCATGTCCATAAGAAAGGATTTTGAAAGTTCCCTAATAGTCAACCTCTATGTTTCAATGTGAAATGACCAAGGGAAATTATTTGAATGCTTATCCCCAGAGTCCTAACCTAACTATAACATTATTTTGATGCCCAAGTGGGATTGTATGTGTTAGATTAGATGGTTTATTATTAGGTTTAGTTTGGTGGAATGAACCAAGCATACAATTTAAGGTGTGGTATGTGTGCACCTGTCGTGTGACTAACTTGAAATGAAAATTATTGCAAACGAAAGTAAATTACAATTAGTTGAAATTTAAACTATTGAGTAAGTAAGTAACCAAGATAAGTACTAAATTAAATGATTTTTTATTTATCTAAGCTACCTTCAAATATTAAATGTACTTGCAAATATTTAGATTTCAAAATAAAAAACAATCTACTTTATTCTTTGGCTCACATGAAAACCATTTAGAAAATCCTAGGTCTTTATTGGTAAGTAAAATACTAGGGGTTCTAGGGAATTCTTTTCTTTCAACAAGAGACTTTTCAATTATGAAATAAATGGAAATATAAAACAACAAATAGAATTAACCTATAGTTTTCAAAGAGAACAAAAAATAAAGGCAATGGCTTCTCACATGAATCTAACTCTAAGAAAAATGCAAGGTCAAGGGTGTATGCTTTCTTCATCCAAGAACTATGTAAAAAGAGATTCCTAATGACTAACCAACAATCTAGGGTTTTGATTCTAAGCCTACTGTAACATAAATATGAAAGTACAATCTAAAAGAAATTTGGCCAAGAAAGGTACTAGAAACCTTAGGGGGTTTTCTTCTCAATCCTTATGAATTTATTAAAGAATATACCTAAACTACAACAAAAGAATCCAAAAATAAACCTACAGGTCCTAAAGAACACATAAAAATATGGAACAAAACCTAAAACTTGAAAAAGTGAGTTTCGAGAGCCCTTGCAAAAACTCACCTAGAAAGTTGTGTTGGCAATGTAGATTATGCCCCCTATTCCTATGTCATTCAATGTAGATAACATGCCAAAAAAAGTTTTGTTCAATGAAAATAACATGCCAAAAATTGTGTTGGTCAATGCAGTACTTAATGACCCCCAAAAATGCATTGGCACCTAAGGGTTTCCGGATAGTTGTGAGCTACTCTTTGAGGAAACTATGAGTGGTTTTCAACATTTGTTTCCTGAAAACACTGCACATAAAGTAACAACAGAAAAAAGATCCAAAAAATGAAAAAACTAAAATGAAAAATAGAGGAAATGGGGTTTACCCACACACCCATAGCCAAAGATCAAAAGATGGCTCAAATCCCTAGTGGAGTCGCCAATATATTGTGTAAAATATGCAACAAGAGTTAGCAAATATGGGACAATATGGGGAATAAAAATGGGACACTTGGGTGTGAAAAATTATACAATATGGAGAACAAATCAATGACTCCACTAAATTAGGGTTTATGGTTTACATGATGAATTGATGATGGAATAAAGTGGGCGTGTGAGTCAAATTTGAGTCCAGAAACCCTCCCATATCGTTAAGGCATGCGAATAGCCTATCCATGTCAAATTTCAATGCATTCAGAAACAATTTGAAAGAATTTCAAC